>QEPC01008081.1:1613606-1663029 GCA_003113815.1 Sphenodon punctatus
CCCCCCCAATCAGGGGGGCCAACACCTCCCTCGCTCTCCCCACCAACATCACCTCCGTCTTATCGGGGTTGAGCTTCAGTCTGCTCTGCCACATCCATTCCGCCACGGCCTCCAGACACTGGGATAGCACCGAGACGGCAGGGTCTGTGTCTGTTGAAAAAGAGAGGTACAGCTGAGTATCATCAGCATATTGGTGACATTGCACCCTGAACCCTCTCACGACCTCCCCCAAGGGCTGCATATACACATTAAATAATAATGGAGACAGAATGAATCCCTGCGGAATGCCGCATGATAAGGCGCGGGGGCAAGATGTTTCCTCCCCCAATATCCAGTTTTCATTTCTGGGAGAGAGGTGGCAACCCTACCCCTCCTATTGCAAAGTAGCCAGAGCAAAAGCAGTGCCTGTTGTTGGTAGTGTCAGCTCTCATAAGAACATAAGAAGTGCCCTACTGGGTCAGACCCATTGTCCATCAAGCCCAGCATCCTGTCTTCAACAGTTGGCAGCTACAGTAGCTTGAGAGATGTATAAGTACAGGTCATGGAGGATGTAGCCCATCTCCTGCTAACCACTCTCAACTACCAGTAGCCAGGAGTTTAAGCCTCAACTAGTAAGCATTTATGGCTCTATCCTCTCAAATGTATCTAGATTTGAAGCTAGTTATGGTGCTGTTTTCACTGTCTCCTCTGGTAATGAGTTCCACACTGTACTACTGAAAAAATACTTCCTTTTGTTTGTTTTAAATCTGTCGTCATTTAACTTCAGTGTCCCCTTGTTCTCTTATTGTGAGAAAGGGCAAACAGCAGTTCCCTATTTGTTTTCTCCATGCCACTCAAGATTTTATAAACTTTTATCATATCCCCCCTTAATCGCCTCTTCACCAAGCTAAACAGCCCTAGCCTGTTGAGCCTCTCCTCATATAGAAGTCAATCCATCCCTTCTATCATCCTTGTTGCCCTTCTCTGAACTTTTCCCAATTCTATTTTATCTTTCTTGAGATGGGGTGACCAGAACTGCACACAATATTCAAGGTGGGGGTCATACCAAAGACTTATACAGCGGCATAATGATATCTTCCCTTTTATTTTCTATTTCCCCCCCCCCCCAATAACGTCTAGCATTTAGTTTGCCTTTTTGACTGCTGCCGCACACTGAACCAGTGTCTTTAAGGAACTATCCACTATAGCTTCAAGATCCTTCTCCTGAGTAATTGCACCCAGATCAGAACCTAGCATCGTGTATGTAAAGTGAGGATTATTTTTCCCTATGTGCATCACCTTGCTCTTACAACTGTATCTACTGGATCACCCCTACCACATGCTTATTAACAATTTTATAAAATTCTAATAGGTTAGGGAGGCATGACTTCCCTTTGCTAAAGCCATGCTGGTTTTTACCCATCTAACCATGTTTGTCAATATGCCTAGTAATTCTGTTTTTAACAGTGGTCTCCACCAGTTTGCTTGGTATTGATGTCAGTCTTACTAGTCTGTAGTTTCCAGAGTCACTGAGCCCTTCTTAAAAATTGGAGTTACATTTCCTAACCTCCAATCTTCTGGCACAGAGGAGGATTTTAGCAATAAGTTACATGCTACTGATGATAGTTTAGCAATTTCACAGTTGAATTCTTTGAGTACCCTTGGATGAATATCATCTGGCCTGGGTGATTTGCTACGGTTTAATTATCAATAAGCAATAAAACCTCTTCTGGTGTGATGCGAATTTCAGATAATTCCTCAGATTCTTCACCAAGAACAAATAGTTCTACTGTGGGTATTGCCCCAACATCCTCTGCAGTAAAAACTGATGCAAAGAACTGATTTAGTTTCTCAGCAATGGCCTTGTCATCTTTGAGTGCCCCCTCTGTTCTCTGATCATCTAGCAGACCAACTGCCTCTCTAGCAGGTTTCCTGCCTCTGAGGTACCGGAAATGTTGCTATTGGATTTGGTATCTTAACAAGTTGTTCCTCATTTTATACTTTCTCTGCCAGTGTCTGTGCTCTTTCCTATTTACCTCATTTGTAATACTTTTCCATTTTTGAAGAAGAATTTTTCGGCTCTGATAGCCTCCTTAATTTTACCATTTAGCCATGCAGGCATTTGTTTGGGTCTTTCCTGCTTTTTTCACCCTGTGATATATGTTTAACCTGGGTGTCTAAGGCCTTTTTAAAACTGGCCGTGGTGTGTGGGGGGGATGGCTGTGCGCCCGTGGTGGGTGTGGGGCCATTCCCATGGGTGCACACCTATCTCCACCCACGGAGCAACCAGCATTGGAGCCCATTGCTCCATGTGTGGGTGATGGGTGGAGATGGGTGTAGTGCGGGAGTTTCTGCGCACCCCAACCCATCTGCCACGGCATTCCATGCAAAGGTGCATGGAAATAGATAGGAGCGTCTCATGTGAAAAGGGCC
Organism: Sphenodon punctatus; assembly: GCA_003113815.1. NCBI lineage: Eukaryota > Metazoa > Chordata > Lepidosauria > Sphenodontia > Sphenodontidae > Sphenodon > Sphenodon punctatus. Next base: position 1,616,019 of record QEPC01008081.1, read on the forward strand.
TAAGATAGTAGTTTTCAATAATCTCCATACCCCTTTCAGGCCTTTGATCCTGATAACTTTCCCTTTTAGTTTCCTTTTAATTAACTGCCTCATCTTTGCATAGTTCCCTTTCCTGAAGTTAAACATCCTCGTGGCAGACTTATTCGGTAATATCCCACCTTTTAGCATGTTGAATTTAATTACATTGTGATCACTATTAGCAAGTGCAATTAATTGCAAGTGCAACCCCTTCCACTAGGCCTTCTGCTCCAGTTAGAACAAGGTCTAAAATAGCATCTCATATTGTGCGTCCCAAGACAAGCTGCTCCAGGAAGCAGTTGTTTATGGTGTCTAGGAACTTGGTTTCTGCAACGCATCCTGAGGAGACATTTTCCCAGTCAATGTGGCAAGGGTGGCTGGGTTATGTGTAATCCTATCCATTTTTTGTTTATATGTTTTTCTGATAAGTTATATATTGTTTTAGTTAGCACTTTAAAAAATGATAGCCTAACTGCATTTTCTGTATAGGTATGTCAAACTGGCAGAGCTTCTGAACTCGTACTCCAAAAATCTATACAAAAAGGCACAGCTATAAATGCAAATACTAAAACCACAAATGCAGATGCTTGACTCTGTGCACAGTTCTATTTCACATAACTCCCTCCTACTTTCCCCAAGCAAACAAAACAACATTACAACTAGCGCCCTCACTGATAGCCTTAGCACACAAATGATGGAGACAGACTTTCTCTTCTGAAAGTGGTCTCAATCTAGAACAAGATTAAGAAGTAGTGTAGGGATGTTTGCATTACTGTTGCCTGTGGTGTACCTGGTTCATGGATTAGACTTCAAACTTGATTCCCTCAGTTTGTTAACTTCCCAAGCGTTAAAAAAAAATCGAAAACATGCTTATACTTGCAAATAAACTAATACATAATTTAGATATACGAATTGGTAAATCAAGATGACAGGACAATCCTCCACCATTGAAGGCCATTTTTAGAGGAAGACACTCCCACGCATGGACACCCAGTGTCCATGGAGCGGATCGTTTAAATGTGGAGGTGTGTGGGTGCACACTCCCACGACCCACGCATCCCCACCCCCCATGCACAGAGCAACCAGAGAAAATCCCGGTTGCACCCTGCGTGGTTGGCGGTGCACACCCAGTGCCCCCCCTCCCTCGGCACTCCACCCAGCATGCGCACACCTCACTCCCACTTACCTGACACCCCCCCCCCCGCCTGCTTATAAACAGCCAAAGTCAATGGGAGTTTTACCATTGACTTCAAGGGAGAGAGGATTGTGCCTAGAATGCAAGCTTTATTTGAAGGAAGTTGAGATGTGTTAATTCTTTCATTTAAGCTAAGTTTATGTCACTCAAACTGAAATATGATTTGTACCAGATTAATTAAAATTAGCTCCTAAACCTATTTAGTAAGGATAGTAATTCTCTTGTTTAAAGAAGGTCTTACTTTAAGGTTGGAAGTACAGCTGATTTAATTCCTGTAGTGAAATTTTGGACCATGGAAATTTCCCAATATTTGTTGAAACTTCAGTTCCATTCAAAGTTTTGACCTCACTCTAGTTGGAAAATTTCAGTCATATGTTCTTTGAACTTTAAAATCTTGGAGAAAATATTTGTGCCATGTATACTATACATGTGCTGATCCAGTGGACCCTAGAACAACCCTAGATTCTTTTGTGACTGCATTTCATGGAAGTTTGTGTTAAACTGATTAGTGTGGATAGAGGTCTCCCAGGTAATTCCTCCTGGGAGAAGTTTAAACAAAATGTTAACAATTTCCTCCAAACTAGTGGATGCAAAGCATTAATTTGAAGGTTTAAAATGTCTGATGTTAAATCATTCTTCAGTGATTCAAGGTTGAAGATCCTTAATATATTTTATTTTGTAGGTATCTAGCAAATACAGTTGAGGAAGATGACGAAGAATCCAAGTATGAAATTTTTCCATGGATTTTGGGAAAAACATGGAGAAAGCACTTCCCTAATTTCTTGAAGTTAAGGGATGAACTGTGGGGCAGAATTGACTACAGGGCTATTGTAAGCAGACGTTGCTGTGAAGAGGTAGGGAGGTTTTTAGTATAATAGATTCCATGTGTATTAGATATATATACTTTTACTTTTTATATATATATAAGCATGGGAATAAGGAGGAAAACAGATGAATTTTTAATGACCTCTTGTTTTCAAATGGAATATTTTCCTATGCATTCAACATTAATTATAAGGAACTGTTTATAGACTAAATATAGAGCTTAATTTCAGATAATTCCATACACAGATAATTTCATACATAGGATATGATGAGCTCCAAGCTCATCTCGATATTGTCGGATTCCTGGATCAGTTTGTTGGGCTTTCGTCTGGGGTACGGTACAGTGACTGTACTTGACACCTTGGTCAATGATCTGTGCCTAGAGATTGACAAGGGAATTCTACTCTGTTGATCTTGTTAGATTTTGTGGCGGCCTTTGATACAGTTGATCATAAGGTGGTGTTGACATGACTTCGGGACCTGGAGGGGGCGTATGGGATTGCTTGAGTGATTCCGCTCGTTCCTGTCTGGGAGGTCCCACAGAGTGGTGATGGGCGATTGCTTGTCCTCTAACCTGCCCATCTGCATCGATGGAGCCACCATCCATCCTGTTCTCCAAGCCTGCAGCTTGGGCTTCATCTTTGATATGCACCTCTCTTTTAAACCTTACATTGACTCTGTTGCCAAATCCTGCCAATTCGCCCTCCATAACATTGCTCGGATCCGCCCCTTTCTCTCTACCTCCTCGGCCAAAACCCTTGTTCATGCCATGGTTATCTCTCACCTCGATTACTGCAACCTCCTCCTTGCTGGACTCTCTCACTCTCACCTGTCCCCCCTTATCACAATCCAAAACTCCACTGCCAAGGTCATTCACTCTGCCCGTCGCTTTGACCATGTGCAGCCTCTACTCTTCTCTCTTCACTGGCTCTCCCTTCCTGAATGTATCCTGTTTAAACTCCTGGTATTCACGTTCAAAACACTCCACAACCAAGCTCCCCCTTACCTCTCAGACCTAATCTCCCTACGCACTCCTGCAAGCGCTCTCCGCTCTTTCTCTGTCCCCTCCCTCACTCTCCCTCGTTTCTTGAGCTCACCTAACCGCCTTCGACCCTTCTCCCTCGTTTCCCCCCATGCCTGGAACTCCCTCTCTACCCACATCCGCCTTGCCCCCTCCCTCTGCTCCTTCAAATCCCTCCTCAAGACCCACTTTTTCCTCGCCGCCTTTCCCAATGCCTGTTAGTCGTTCCCATATACCTACTGTCTGCCCTCCTCTGCAGACTGCTGCAGCCAACCTGATTGTAACCAAGCCAAGCACACGCACCTGAGACTTCGCATCCGCTTGAATGTTTGTTGGTCTTCTCCCCTGTCTCTCCCACTCTCCCCTCTCCCTGTCTCCCCCTCCTTGTCTTTTAGATTGTAAGCCACAGGCAGGGACCGCGTCTATTTCTATGTTCTGTACAGCACCAGGTCACACTACTGGCGCTATATAAATGTTTATTATAATAATAATAATAATAATAAATAATCCCCTCGGGACCTCCCGTGGGGGTCCCGCAGAGTTTTATTCTGTCTTCCCTCTTGTTTAACGGGTGCTTTCCCACGTTACTAAATGTGCACCGTTTGCCTCGGTGAGAGGTAAATGCTGCGCAGCTTTTGTCATGTGGAAAAGCAAAGCCATGTGGCTTTGGTGCCAATCATGCAGAGGATACAGAGCTCCAGCTCTTAATTTTCTCCATTTTGATCTATTACTACTGTCAAGAAGGATGCTGACATTTTTTGTGAAACTTTACCATAGGCGGTAGTAATTAAAGTAGTAATTGACTTTAGAGAAGAGATAAAATTTAAAAGTTGCACATTCACAAATCTTTTCTGAGAAAGAACTGATGCTGGATTTACAAGTGACCATTTAAAAAAATCCCAAAGCCCAAAAATTAGTCTGGACTCAAAAGAGGATTCTAAATTGAAAATATGGCATTACCAATTGTTTTACAATAGGTATTACAGTGGATACACGAAGCAGCACAATTGTCAAATTAAAGGAACATTAATTATTTTGAGTTTGTGGATGTTCAGCCTGCTAGCAACACCTCTCCCTTCCATACTATACTAAACTAATTAAACATTTTCAGGGCATGACTATAGAAGGTGAAAGTTCCTTTTCTTCTCTGAATCAGGACTTGGCATGAGTTAGCAATGAAATGGTAATTAGTGGGTTACCATATGAATTCTTTAAATAGGAGGAATTTTTAAATTTGTTCATTCTGTCGCAAGGTTTGGTTTCCACCTAGAGGTAGCACGTGCAGTTTAACTGGGAATAGAAAGGCTCTCTCTTGGTTATATTTACCCAGTATTTGCTTGTTAGTTTTTGGATATTGCTGCATACAGAATTTAAAATTTTCTAATGTAGGTAATGGCAATTGCCCCAACACATTATATATGGCAGCGTGAGCGTTCCCTGCATCATAGTGGAGCTGTTAGAAATTGCAGCAAAGATGAAGTGCAGCTGCCTCGAGGACCTAATGCCACACCAATAGATTGTTCACGCTGTGGTAAGAAAACCAGATTTGTAGGACTAGGATTATCATCCTCTTCATCCAATGACACACTGGAAATGATGGAGCAACACATATCTCAGGAATTGCAGGACACTTTTCCAGTTGATAAAACACTTGATGGTCATCCAGCTTGTTGCTATTCCCAAGGTATGGTTTAGTTTTACAAGACACTTTTGTTTAGTTGATTTAGATGCATATAAAACTTGGAATCTGCCACACAGCTGTGCAAGATTATATTAAGTATTTATATAGTACAGCAATGTACCTGGCACTTTACAATCAACAATTATAGACAAGTCCCTGCCTCAGTGGGTTTACAATCCCACTGGGAGGGGAACAGAGGGAGAGACGAGAATACACCCTAGGAGTTAAGGAGCATGTCTGTTTTCACCCATGGAAGTCTTCAGTCCTCAAAGCACTGGGCTTGCATCAACTCGGTGCTTTAAGCATCTCAGAGACTAAGGGGTGTTTACAGATGGGCAGGGAGCCCACAGGACCTGCTTAATCCCAGCCACCCCCCACAGCTGCCTTGAGCATGCTCCATGAGGACCCTAGCAGACGGGCCAGTGGTTCCCCTGGCCATGGTCTGTCCCCATGCTGCCTCCCCCTCCACTATAGAGTTGCAGTTACTCCTGTGGCTATGGTGAACATGGCCCACCCTGCGTTCCCCATCCCCATCAGACGAGAGGTGGCCCTGGGGCAGTGTGGTGCCCCAGTTCAGAATACCCCGCACAGTGTACTCCGCCGTTCTTGGGATGACACAGTACAACTGCTCTTCACACAGGTACATAAATCTAGGGCAAAATCTCATCTAACACCCTAGGAGAGCAGTGCTGTCTTCATGCACCTTGAATCCTTTGCCTCTCCAGGACTTCTGGCTCTCAAAAAGGTACTTCCACTGATTGAGCCAAGAATACATTTTCTTTAGCTCTAGGTTGTATCAAATTATGGAATTTCTCTTAATAAACTAGCCACTACAAGGAAACCAAGAGCTACACTCTGTAGAGGTGGATACAGAACTTTGTTTTTGTGTTCTGAAAATGCATGAACTAAAGCTTTTCTGGCATAGGAGTTGGGCAGTCAGTGTGAACTTCCATTTGCAACCAGAAGTTGCAGAACTAAGTTAAACCTGGTAAAATAAATGTTAGTGTATTGGGGATAAAAAAAATAAAAAATTTCCTCTTCTGCTGTCACCTTGACCCTCTTACTTCCATTTAACATTCTGCTGCCAATATAATTCACTTTGCCCGCTGCTTTGATCGTGTTCGATCTCCCTTCAGTGGCTCCATCTCCCCTTTCCCATCTCCTCATGGCCTTGCTCCTCCCTATCTTCTTGCCCTCATTTCCTGCTACATACCTAGGAACTTCACTTCTTGTCTACCACCACCCGCCCCAGTCTCTCTAAAGCATTTTCGCTCCTTCTGCCATGTTGCTCCCTATGCATAGAATTCCCTCACTGAAGTCATACAGGCTGCTAACCCACGTTAAGTAAGGGACAGGGACCAAGTTTAACTCACATTAGTGCATGAACCCCCCATTGTGGGCACAGGTGGTCTCTCTCAGCAGGGGGAGGCAGGCAGGCCTCCTTGGGTTCCTCTCCTCCAATCAGAGGCAGGATCAGGATTTTGACAGACAGCCCAGACAGGAGGAGCTAACCCCAGTACTGGTACCCAGATCTGTTCCTGCCTCCAGCAGAGAACAAGCAGGAAAGAGTTCTCCACACTTTGGGTAATTAGGATTTACTTCTTTTCTTTTTCTTCTTGTCTTTTCTTTGGCTGTCCCCTAGTGTAGTGGTTAGGTGGGAGCACACTGGTCTCATCCCCCTAGGGGCAGAGCGGAAGAGGTGAGTCTTGAGGAGGGATTTGAAGGTACGAAGGGAGAGGGCGAGGCAGATGTGGGCAGGGAGGGAGTTCCAGGCATGGGGGGCAGCTAGGGATGAGGCCATTGCTCCCCGTATAGATAGGGACAGGGACTCCCATAGCAGGGAGGATCTCTCTACCCCTCACCCTTTGCCAGGGTGTCCCGAGGAGGATGGAGAACTATCAGAGAGCAGACCCCCCCTCGCTCCAGATCTTCCTTCTCTATAGGAAGAACAGCACAGAGCTTGCAGGCAGGGCCCAACGGGTGCTGGTGCTTCCTGCCCTCAGGGGCTACCATGGAGTCTAGCAGATGCGCAGGGGTTCTCCTCCCCGGCCAGGGATCTTATATATACCCCTCTTGGCAGTGAATGATGGTGGGAGAATAGATCCTTGGAACGCGCAGGGCAAATGGCACCATGGCCTGCTCCTCAGGGAAGTGGCTGCCATCTTGAGGCCCCCCAGGGACACCAAACCATGAGTAACCCCCAGGGAAGGGGATCACCCAGCCAACCTAGGGTCTCCAGGCATGGAGTGGGGTGGGGGGTGTCTTCCAGGGATCGCCCAAGGTCCAGCGCCTCCTCATCCTGTTCCTCCTCCTCAGACTCCAGGAGGTGAAGCAGGGGCAGAAATCCCAGGTGCCGGGAAGGCTAGTATTCCCACCAAAACTCCAGCTCAGAGAGCAGCTGAGCGCAACACCATAGGTGCAGGAGGGGGCGCTCCTCCTCCAGGCCCTGTTGGGCCACTGTAAAAGGAGCAGGAAGCAGCGCAGACACACCTCTAGGTCTCAGTCCCCCCACTATAGTCAGGAAGGTCCCGGTCCCCACGCAGGCCACGCTCGTGAGATAGGTGCCCTCTTTACCAAGGAAGCAGCCGTTTCTCTGGCTCACAGAGCCAACCCCCACCCCCCGCAGAGGTCCCAGAGGTTGCTGGAACATGAGCTTCCAGCCAGAGGCCCGCACAGCATGGCACATCTCTGGGGCATAGGACAAGGGTGTCCTCCCTTCTCTCCCAGCCCTCTAGTCTCTGTCATGGGGGAGGGAGGAAGCAGAGGCATCAGGGGATCATCCCCCTCGCCCTTCAGATCCATTTCTCCTGTCCAGCAGATTATTATTAGCAAGCATTTATATAGCGCAAGCAGTGTACCTGGCGCTTTACAAAGTAATGGAATAGGCACGGTCCCTGCCCTAGGGCTTACAATCTGAGAGAATGGGGGGGGGAGGAGACAAAGGAAGGGGAACAGAGGGAGAGATAAGCAGTGTAACATTCACAAAGATGTGAGGTCCCAGGGGCACGTGCTTGGCTACATCGAGAATGATGGCTGGCTGGTCCGTGCGGTGAGGATATTAGTACTCAGAGCTCAGGTAATAGATTGTACTGAATGGAGGGTATCAGCAGGAGTTAGGTATGGGGAGCGAGGAGTCAGGGAGGGCAGAGCAGAAGAGGTGGGTCTTGGGGAGGGATTTGAAGGTACGGAGGGAGAGGTGGATGTGGCCAGGGAGGGTGTTCCAAGCATAGGGGGCAGCTACGGATGAGGCCATTGCTCCCCCTATGGATAGGGACTCCCATAACAGGGAGGATCTCTCCGCGCACACACACACACACCAGAGTCTTACAGAAGGAGGATGGAGAACTGTCAGAGAGGGAGAGCACTGATCTGGTCTCTTAAGGTCAGTGCCAGAATTTTTCAGTCAGACCTGTATGAAGCTATTGTCTCTAAGGTGGCTTCTAGGATAAGGCTCTCCCTTCCCCCTCCTCTGCAGGTTGAGGAGAATTTAGCTGAGAATGCAGCCCTGGTTCTGCCCAAGGAGGCCCCAGATTCCTCCCTCGTCACCCTACCATCCCTTTACATGAAGCTCTTGAACTCTGAGTAGCAGCAGCCAACTAAGACGCAAGACGCACACTCCTTGGCAAAACGATTTTATTCCTTACCTTAGTCAAAATCTAGAATGTTTGTCCTTCCTAAAGTAGATGCAGGGGCAACAGATCTGGCTCAGGCCTCAGTTCTCCCCACCAATGGGGAGGGTTTTCAGAAAGTTGCACTAGACCGCAAGGTGGAGACCTTCCTTCGCAGAGACTTTGAGGCAGACTCCATGGCATGTAGAGCAGCAGCCATGGCTTCCACATTCGCTCATGCCATAGTTTTTTGGGCAAAGGATTTGAATTCGCTTGCCCAGTCAAAAGAGCTAAAGGATGGTCTCAAAAAGTTATCGGTGGCGGCTTCCTTCACAGCCGATACTGCACTTGATTCTCAGCGAGATCAATGGCCAATAATGTGGCAGCATGGAGGGCCATATGGCTTAGGCCCTGGAAAGCAGACATTCAGCCAAAGATGGTCCTGACGTCGGTACCCTTTGCAGGAGGAAAGCTCTTTGGGGACCCCAGGGCCAACGCCATGATGGACAAACCAGAAAAGGGTCTCCCAGTGAACCCCACTAGAAAGGACAGGAAGAGGTCCCAGGCCATGCAAAATTTTTGCTTCCCCTTGTCCTTTCAGAGAGGTGGCCTTCAACGCCAACCGTCCATGATGGCAGCGAGGTCGCAGAACCGCCACAACTCCATCCACCAGACGTCCTGCAAAGTCAGACAAGAATGCCTCCGCCACTACGTGACAGCCAATCCTCCCAATCTAACCTGCACCCACCCACACCCTGCATTGGGGGTGGGGGTGGCATCTGCAGGGTTTTTACAAACAGTGGCGGTGGACAACCACGGACAGGTGGGTGAAGGAGACTATCAAACTCGGCTAAGTCATAGAATTAGAGTCTTGGGCCCACAATTTTTTCATCGAGGTCCCTTGCACAAAGGACCAGATCGAGCACGAAAGAACATGGCAGGCCATCCAACACTTGGTTTCCATTGGGCCAACAGAACCTGTACCTCTGGAACAAAGGTGCTCTGGGGTGTACTCTGTCTTTTTGACTGTCCCCAAGAAAAACTGAGATTCGAGGGAAATCCTGGACTTGAAGTGAGTGAATAGACACCTAAAGATCAAGTGGTTCAAGATGGAAACCTTGAGATCCATTCTGTTAGCCCTGCAAACAGGCAAATTCATAGACCTCCATAGACCTCCGAGAGGCGTACTTGCACATCCCAATCAAGGAATCACACCGCCGATTCCTGAGGTTCATGTACAATGGCACCCACTTCCAGTACAAGGCCCTGTCATTTGGCCTTGCAGGAGCACTGAGAGTCTTCATCAAGGTCATCGTGCCCCTGGTGGCCTCTTTCAAACAACTAGCTGTTTATGTCTCTCTCTATCTCAATGACCTCCTCATCAAGGTGAAATCCAGGGAAACTGCCTCCTGGGCAGTAAACCAGACAGTGTCTTGCCTCCAAGAACACGGATTTGTGGTAAATTGGGACAGGAGTTCCATGGTGCCTTCCCAACGGCTCAGTCACCTAGGGGTCACGCTGGACACAGGTCACACCAGGCTCTTCCTCTCAGAGGAGTGTGAACTGAAAATATGACAACAGTTGGGTGAACTGAGGCACCATGTCTCAGCAGATCTCCTAACTTGGGGGAGTTGTGTAGGCCTAATGGTTTTGTCAACTGACACATAGCCTGAGCACATTTTCATCTCCGCCCATTGCGAAACTTCCTCCTGCCCTGGCAGAGTCAAATTGCAGAGCGACGGAAGATCATCCTGAGGTCTCCGCAGGAAACACTCACCTCACTAGATTGGTGGCTTCAGACCAACCAGTACTCTCAGGGACTACCCATCACAACCCTGATGAAACTCGCCATCATGACAGATGCAAGTCCCTCCGGTAGGGAAGCCCACTGCCAGGGGTTTCTAGCGCAGGGCACCAGGTCCCTGGAAGAGAGGCGCTTTCACATCGATTGTCTGGAGCTGTGGATGATCAGGCTGGCTCTCTCACTTCCAGGAATGGGTCAGAGACAATCATGTCCTAATTTACACCGACAGTACCACCACCAGATCATGTCAACTGCCAAGGGGGCACAAAGTTCTCATCCCTGATGTTGGAAACCAGGATGCTATTTCACTGGGCAGAGAACAGCCTACTGTCCTTGTCCTCACTGCATGTCAAAGGGGTGCTCAACACAAAGGCAGATTGGTTGAGCACACAGGCCATTCGACTGGGAAAGTGGTCTCTGAATCGGGAGGAATTTTCAGATTGTCAGTCAGTGGGGTCTCCCACTGATCAACTACTTTGCATCGGCCAGCAATCACAGAGTCAAACGCTACTTCATGAAACACCTAGATCCAAACACGGAGGGCACGGATGCGCTTAATCTGACATGAATGAGCCAGGGGCCTGCTTTATGCGTTCCCCGATTGCCCTTCTCCCGAAGGTTCTACAATGCATCAAAGCACAAAGAATGAGAGTGGTCCTCATAACCCCCGATTGGCCAAGACCTTGGTTTGCATCAATCATGAATATGCAGGTGCTCCTGAAAATTCGACTGTCCCTACGCAAGGATCTCCTCCACCAGGATCCAGTGTTTTTACCAGGGCATCAAGAACTTATAGTTAACAGCCTGGATACTGAACGGGAACAGCTAAGAAGACATGGCTATGCAGGCAAGGTCCTCAAAACCAAATTTATACTACTACCTGGGTGTTCTTCCAGAAGTGGGCCCAGAAACACAGCATAGTAGCGTTGTGGGCTGAGATTCCCGATGTCTTGACTTTTCTGCAAGACAGCCTGGAGAAGGGCCTTGGAGTTAACACCTTGGGGAGAAAAGTCTCAGCCCTTTTCCCAGTCCTCACGGCTGAGGGGGAAATCCTTTTCTGCTCACCAACACGTGAGGTGCTTTCTCAAAGGCACTGCTTCCGTTGCTCCAACAGTGAAGCACCGTTTCCCCTCGTGGAAACTAAATGTGGTCTTAGATGCCTTACAGGGTCCCCCCTTTGAATCACTAACTCAGGTACCTCTACAGATCTTATCCTTCAAGGTGGCATTCTTAGTTGCGATTACCTCTGCGAAGAAAGTCTCAGAGTTAGGTGCCTTGTCTGCGAACCCTGAACTGTTGCTTTGATAGAAACAAGGTGTCTCTACACTTGCACCCATCATTCCTAAGGTCAACACCAGCTTCCATAGAGAACAGGACATCGAGCTGCCATCTTTTTGCCCTAATCCTCAACATCCCAGAGAGATCCTATGGCATAAACTGGATGATGTTAGAGCGTTAAAGATCTATCTGGATAGGATAAAAGATTTCAGGATTGACTCAGCCTTGTTCATGGCCTTCAGGCATGGTGTTCGAAGGAAGAAAGTATCCACAGCAACCCTAGCCAGATGGTTAAGGGGATGCATTACCCTAGTGTATAGGCCAAAAGGGCTTCAGGTCCTGCAAGGGATTACTGCTCACTCCCTTAGGAATGCCTCCACCAATGCAGCACTCCTCCAGGGGGTGTCGTTGGGAGAGCTGTAGGGCGACGTGTTGGTCGTCAATCCACACCTTCACCCATCATTTACAAGTAATACACCTGGGCCTCGGCTAGAGCAGCCTTTGGTCAAAGGGTGTTGCAAAGAGTGATCGTCTAGTTTCTTCTGAGTTCCATGTGGATGTGGCTTTCCCTCCCTGTTTTGGGGACTTGGCTTCTTACTGCATGGTTATTTCCCAAGAAGGATTGCCTGCCTCCCCCTGCTGAGAGACAGGAAAATTTGGTTCACTTACCTGTTGAATTTTCCTCCTCCTGTCTGGGGGAGGCAGGCAGTCCAGCATTACTATTCTCTTTATCTTGGATTCAGTGTCCTTTGCTATTCTCCCTTGTTCCAAGGGTCCAGGTCAGAGGGGGTACCTTAGCAGACATATCCTGGAATAAATGGTTTCTTCCTCTCTCTCTTTCTGTTAACCTGATTCTTGTCTGCCTTGGGCCACCATAGTTGTTCTTAGACTGTCATCTGTTTGGGCTTTTTTTGTGTTACGGTTTTACCTATTTAGGTCATTTTGATAGCCTCATCAGTCATAGATCTGGGTCCCAGCACTGGGGTTAGCTCCTCCCCCAGGTGTCTGGACTGTCAGTCAAAATTTTAATTCTGCCTCCGAGTGAAGGAGAGGCGCTAAACCCAAGATGGCCTGCCTCCTCCTGAGAGAAGGAAAATTTACCAGGTAAGTGAACCAAATTTCCCTTTTTAGTGTTATCTCCCCATTAAATTCAGTAACGTGAGACATGGCTGGACTGAGCCCTGTCTCTTGTTACTGAATTTAACGGGGGAATGAATGGGGTAATAAGAGAGGGGCAGGGTAATAAATCTGACTAAATAAATCCCCCCTAAAATTTTACCTCTTCCATCAGGCCTTTCCTAGCTCTTCACCCCCATAGATTGTTCCTTGGTGCTTTCCCTTATACCATCCCATCCTTCAGGATAATCCCCCCTTCCTTGAAACTAAGCTAAGCACATGTACCTGCAACTTCTTTGCTTCATGAGTGTATCCCCTTCCCTTCCCTTTGCAATTCTGGATTGTAAGCCTCTTGGGACCTTTTCAGCATTGCTGGCACCTTAGAAATATTTAATAATGGTAATGTAGATGTCAGACATTTATGACACTATAATGGAAATCTGCCTATTAACAGCTAGTGTTTTATCTTTAGCCCTCTTTTCCTAGGTTAAGCACACGTAGATTTTTCAGGATTAGGTCCTCGTTTATTACTAAATCTCTAGTTTTTATGTAGGTAAGTTCACCCCTTTGATCTCTTTTCCCCTTTTACTGCATGTAGGAATTAAGAATTCTACAAATTGATATACTAATTGTTTTAATATCTTCAGTAAATAGCTGCAATTCTGAATGGCTTTTTTAACCATGTAGATTTTTTGTTGGTAATTGGACATTTATAGCCACAGAAATTATTCCATTCCATTGAATAAGCTGGAAGTTTTCACAAATCCAGCTCCCTATAACAATATTTTACCTTTACAGAAAACCTTCAGTTTAAGAAGTCAGTGGTTCAATTCTCTATCCATTGAAGTCGATGGTTCAGCTCCCATTGGCTTTTGTGGATGGAGGATTTAAACTTAAGTAACATTTTTATCGGCTATTTTTTGCTTTGATTGCTACAGGTAACAGCTAAAATGACTATCTGGGAGACGTGCAGGGAGCTTATTTTGTTGACTTTGGCTCCAAACCAATCCTACATCCACTGAAATCAATGGAAAAGGTGTCATTGACTTTAATGGCAGAGGCTGCACACTTTGTGCATTCAAGAGCATTTTCTGTACTGACACAATAATTTATCCTATAGATATCTTTTCTTCCTGTTTGTGGCTTTTTCACACATCTTTATTGGAGACAAACATTTAAAAAACAAATATATGATTACATGCTCAGAGTTAACAAGATTCAGAAACATGTAGAGCCTTAAACTGGTCTTTAAACAAGGGAAAAAACTGACACCCCCCATACAACCACATACGTAGTATTTTGCAAGACACCTTAATCCTGTGCTTTAGCCACAGTATCATCCTTCCCCATTTAAAGGATAGTAGCTATGTCTTTTGTAATGGATCCCAAAAATTATCTGACCCCATCTAAGCCAGCAGCCAAACCATTTTCAGCCAGGGTTGATGGAAGTGAAGCAGGGATAACGGAAGTTTTTTCTTGTGTAGACAATGCCTTGAAATGAATGGATATACATCATAGCTCAAACTCTGAGAATTGCAGTTTCCATTGATTCCATGTGAAATATGTGCGTATGGCCTTGGGCTCCACTAGTGCAACTGGGAATATTGTTACATATCAGGGGAAAGAAATTTGTCCATTTTATCTTTCCAGTGTGAACAATTTATATTTTCTAAAATTCTCACAGACTGCAATCTTTCCAACAAAAGAAGAAAAGGCAGCTGCATGAATCGGGACAAATCTATGGATTGGTTTACAAGAAATGAAGAATGAAATGGGTCCTATTGAGAGTTATTAGACGTAGCACAGAACACTGTTTAAAATTCAATGTAAGATAAACTGCAAAATGTTTGCTGCATAAGTGTACAATAGTTGAGTAATCTGTAAGTTTCCTTTTTGTTGAGTTGTATGTAGAGTATCAAAATGTACATTGAGTATAAATCAAAGCAGTAATATTTTGAAACATTTAACAAAATTAAATAGCCATTTACAATTTATAATTTTATTTTGGTAAAGTATTGTCCTCAGATAAGCAGTTGCTGCCTAGAGCAGTGTCTGGATTTATTGGGTTAAATTTCCTCAGCTTGACAAGAAATACTAGATCGGAAGAAAAAAAAATAGTAACGTTATTGTCTTAACATCAGATAGCAACTTCAGTGTGCAGTTAATAGATAATTACTGTAAAGTATATGGTTTCGTTATAGAAAGATACTTGTGAAAAAAGAAAAGATACCTGTTTGTGAAAAAGTTTCAAAATTATAAAACTATTTTCCTACCTGTGTGACCAGCTTGCCAAGAGTAAGGTCTAGCCACATAAGGCACTGAAGAATATGGCTTTGTGTAGTCAGAAAGCAATTCTCCTGAATTAAATAGATCTTCTGAAAGTTAAAAAAAAAATCAACATCAGATCATAGCGCTTAAGTTTAAACAATAATTTGTCTAACATCCTGCCATTCTTTCTTCTGTTAATCTACTCCTGTTGGGTTGTTGCTCACCAGTTCATACAGCTGTTTCTGTTCTGTCTAAAACCTTATGGCTTATTCTGTGTATAATTTCTAGATTTGCACGCTCTTTCATAGTGGCAGCTTGCAGGCAAAATAGGTTGCTTTTGTTAATGGGCATCCCAGGCAATCTGGAAAAAACACACCAGGTTTATCATGGCTCATAAAATGGCAATAGACTGACTATGGATGCCTACTCTATATCATATTGATTTCTCAGTCCAATAATTTAAATTGTTTCACTCAACAGCATGACTGAATTACCAACTACAAAGTCACCACATTTAAAAGTTACATTTAAATGGGAGACCCTCCTACTAATTAACTTCACAAATTAAATCAATATTGATTGAGGAAGAGAGGACTTTGTCACTATTCCTGCCCAGTCCAGATTTCCAGTATCTGTGCTGCCAGCATTTTTCACAGGAAATACTAGGAAAGTTGAGGGGTAATAGAATCTGGAGGAGACTCAAAGTCAAACTGCTATGTTTTCTTTTCATTTGTACCACTGGATCTGCTGGCATTGTTGCCAGCAGTCACTGGAGCAGTACTCTACAGTAGACTGTTCCCATCCCTATCTCCTTGGGGTATGCTGTTTGGCAATGCTCAAACCACTTACTCCAGAGTAGTCATAGTGCGGCCAACAAAACTATTCCAAAGCAAGTGCTTTGAGGACTGCAACCCAGGGCTATAAAGGGGAGGGGGAAGAAGCAGTCACCACCATCACGTTTCCTTCCAGATATGCTTTAAAGCAGCGCGCACTCATATTTCTTTTTTTTTTTTTTTTAAAGTTAACAAACTTTGTATGTATTTCACATTGAGACGCAGACTTACTGTTTCAGACCATAACTGCGGATCTCATTGGGTGCAGCCACACGAAACGCCCAGGGAGGTTTGCCCTTCCTTGGGCAAATGAGCCACAGGATGCAGTGGCTTGCGTGTCCAGGGGTCGCCGTATTCGCCTCACCCCAGGGCAGGGCAAATGTTTGCGTGTTCTGTGACACATCCTCAGAGAAATCCCGAGAATATGTTGCAGAGCAGTTTTACCCAATGCAACCCTTTTGCTCGCAGCCATATCACAGCCAGGGCGGGAGTTCACAGTCCCTGGACTGCTAGGGTGAGCCCAGAGGAGCCATGTGCGCACTCCTCTCCCCACCCTGACAAACAGCTGACGGGGAGCGGGGCCTAGAGGAGCACTTGCACCCGCTCCTCTGGGCCCCCTCCCTGATCAGCTGTTTGTCAGGGTGGGGAGAAGGGGGCACACACAGTTCCTCTAGGCTCTCCCACATCAGCAAGGGGAGCCTGCACACTTCCCAGACTCTTCTCTCCCCCGACTGATAGCTGATGGGGGAGGGGGAGCCTAGAAAGAGGGCGTGTGCTCTTCCTGAGCTCCCCTTCCCCATCAGCTGTCAGACAGGGGGTGGGGAAAGGAGTGCGCCTCCTCATCCCCCCCAAGCTGCTCTTGTGCTCGGCTCCCTGCAGTGTGGTGGGGCCAATTGTCCGCCACAGAGCGGTGCAGGGATCGAGCCTGGGCAGCTCTTCTGGCTACACCTCTTGTCTATTAAGCAGGAACTCATGCTCAAGCTGTAGGAAACATAGTAGAACCTTGCAAATACAAACTGCTTAGAAGCCTAATCACAGAAATTGTTAATTGAAATTTGGATTTCCTGTAATTTTGAGATTGAGGGATATACTGCAGGTCTGGGATACTGGAATAGTTGCAAGGTTCGGCTTTATATTAGGAAACAGAAGACTCCTTCATGGACCAACAGACTTGGGTACACCATGGAAGTGATAACTTTGGCTTGTAAGTATGGGAGAATCTTGCCCAGCTTCAAACATGTTTAGTAGGGGAAAGGACCTACTAAAGGAGGAAAATGTTTATACTATAGTCTGCCTCCAGTTACTGCTGAAAAAAAATTATATAAAATTATATGGTAGCCACAACTTACCAACACCTTCACTTTCTTCATCTATTGTTTGCTCTTGAGCAAGAAGCTCTTCATTTTGTTTTTGTTGAGGATCCACTCTTTGGATTTTACTGCCATCGTTCCATCTAGCTGGGGTTACCAGCCAATTTCTGTGCGTCACCTCCAAAACCTTTTCACAAAAGAAAGGTAACTTGCAGGTCCGTATTCCTTCCAGCAGTTCTGTAACCTGTGTGATGCTGTTGGAAAAATGCAAATATATATCAGGGGTGGCCAATGTTCCCAAGCCCAAGAGCCACATACCAAAAGTTTCCTATTGCAGAGAGCCAAGATGCTTTACATTGATCACAGCTTTCCTCGATCCCAGGGACAGAGCAGGATGGCTTCTACCAACCCAACGCTCCCCCCATCAAAGCCCTGGCTCTCTAGTATGATCCATACTAGATGTGGTATGATCCATACTAGATGTGGGCAAATCTAGATGTGGTATGATCCATACTAGATGCTGTCTCTTATACACATCTAGATGTGTATAAGAGACAGCTCCAGACACTGTTTAAGAATTCTACAACAGTAATGTATAACACCCTACAACAGATGTGGGCAAATGGCAGCTTGGGAACCACTTCTGCACCTGTCTCTTATACACATCTAGATGTGTATAAGAGACAGTGCATGGACATGTCCCTAGGAACCACCTGCAGCACTCAGGCACCTGTACTGCAGCTCTTGCCTAGGGACATGTCCATGCGACACCCTCAGGAGGAAGAGACGCCAAAATCTCATTTCTGCTGCTGCTGGAGTCTCCTGGGAACCATGGAAACACGGGCAGTATGTTCTGAGTGCTATTGCCACTGTCTGTTATATAAATAAATTTAGTGTAACTTATTACCCATCTGAGCTAGCAGGACATTATACTGCAGTCATTACGCAAAGAAAACTCCAAGTGGCTGTAGTACGAATCTTGCCTGGATAAAGACTGCAGGGTTTTGTCCAATGTAACTGAGTGTGGATCATGATGTATGATGATAGTACAACAAATGCATAAATTGTTACATACAACTTTATTAACCATCTTTTAAATACAAAAGATCTTAGTTTGTTACAGGTTTAACACAGCTATCATACTGTAGACAATATCTAAGCCATACAAATTTGTATATGTAAAGATATACTTACTTTGTTACATATACAGCACAAACACCACCATGTCTTAGGTTTCGATATACAGCAGGCAAAGCAGCCTGTGGGTTAATCATATCCAAAGCTACCTAAAGAAGATAGATATTTACTAACAAGTTTTAGTGTACTAATACATAAGCTTCACCAAGTTCACAAAACCAGAAAGCAAGGATTTACATAAAATTAGTGCACTAACAATAGAACAAAATATTCTGAAAACCATTAGTATTATGAAAATATAAAAACAAAATTGTATATTTTTGTTATAATTCAAGCCAAGTTTGTCTTAAAAGTAGCAGAAAAACAAGAGCCACACCACTCTACATAGTTATAAAACTGCATTCAGCTTTTATTTTTTTTGCCGATTTACATGGAAATATTAGTTTGCCTATACGTATCAGAAAAATTGGTTGAATGATGCAACTTTGTGTTTTTGAACGCAATGCTACCACGCATGCCCACCCTGGAGCCACTCATCTGACCGCCCCCCATCTGAAGGTGGTGCAGGGGGATGTGCGCCCTGTGAGCCACTCAGCACCAAGTCATGGCCACTCACAGCGCACTGCCAAGAAATCCAGAGTGCGCTGTGCGGGGCAAGCCAAAAAAGTGTGTGGCAACAGGTGCCCATGCATTCCCTGCCTGTATGAACTGAGGTGGCCGCCCACGCCAGCAGACAGGTCCCCCGCTCATAGGCACCGTGGGCAGGGGACACGGCCTTTGGAAGTCACAGGAACCGGTTGCAAACACTGGGGAGCCCAGTTCCGCAGCACTCAGCCCCAGACATGTACATTTCAAAGGCCAGCCCCCTGTTTCCCCTCCACCCGCATGGGCCGTGGCACAAATCCTTCCCCATGTACTCCAAGTGGTTGCTTTGCAGCTGTGCCACTCAATGACTACAGCCCCCCTCACTTCCAGCCCTGCTCATTTTAAAACACCCTCTGACTGCTGGATTCCAAGAGTGAATGATACTGTACTGTAACCAGTATCAGTTACTGTAATCAAGCCAAGACCGTGTACCTGAGTTCTCGCATCCTCATGAATGTCGCATCTGTTGTCTCTCCCTCTGTTCCCCCTTCCGTCTCCCCTCCCCGTCTTTAGATTGTAAGCTCTCGGGCAGGGACTGTGTCTCTTTTATTCTCTGTACAGCACCAGGTACATCGCTGGCGCTATATAAAAGCTTATAACAACAGATTTTTCAGTCCATATATTTCCTGGGAAAAAACTAGTTTTGGACAGGGCACTAGTAAATATGCTCTTGGCCCCAAATATCTGAAAGACCACCTCTCCCCTCATGTCCCATCATGGCCTGCAAGGTCAGCTGGGAGCAGCCTCTTGCAAATACCATCTGCCCATCAAATCAACACAACAGCACGCAAAGAAGCATTTTCAGTGGTGGCCCCACAATTATGGAACTCCTTTCCCTTGAAGATTCCTCTAAGCTCAAGCCCACTCATCTTCCAGAGGCAATGTAAGACCATTTTGTTTGGTCAGGCATTTGACAGGCAGGGGTAGGGCTTGGGGAGTTTTACTTGCTTTATTTGGTTTTATTTGTGTATTTTAATATTTTAGGGGTTAGAAATTTTCATCTGGTTTTGTTTTATGTACGTTTGAATGTTCTGTCTTGTAACCGTCCCTGAGCCTTAACAGGAAGGGTGGGATTAAAATGTGAGTAAATAAATACCATTTTTATTTTTAAACCAGGAAAATGGGCAAAACAAAAACTATACTAATAGTTTTAGTATACTAAAATGGGTTTACTATGCTAATTACCATACTAACCATTTGTCAGGAACAAGTCATGCCAGACTAATCTTGTCCCCTTTTTTGATAGAGTAACTAGTTTAGTGGGTAAGGGGAATGCTACGGCCATAATATATCTTGATTTCAGCAAAGCCTTTCACAAAGTTTCACACCAGATCCTCATTGACAAGCTTGCAAAGCGTGGTCTGGAAGAAACTACAACAAAGAAGATTCATGGCTGCCTGAAGAACTGTACTCAAAGATTCATCATCACTGGCTCATCATTGAACTGGAAAGAGGTACGAGTCTGGTGTTTCTCAACATCTTTATTAATGACTTGGATGACGGGGTGAGGAAATTTTCAGATGACACAGAACTGGAGTAGCTAATACCTTGGAAGATAGAATTCAAAAAAATCTTGATAAGTTGGAAATCTGGGCTGAAATTAACGAACTTAAAATTCAACCAAGATATAGGTAACGTTCTGCATTTGGGAAAGAAAAACCAAATGCACAAGGTGGGGGATACCTGGCTTGGCAGCAGCACTTGTAAAAAGGATCCAAGGATTGTTGTCTATCACAAGCTGAACATGAGTCAGCAACGTGATGCGGCTGCAAAAAATGCTAATGCAATTTTAGGCTGCATTCACAAACATTGTTTAAGTCAGCAGAAGCAATAATTCTACTCTGTTCTAAGCTAGCCAGGCCTCACCTGGAGTCCTGTGTCTAGTTTCGGGTGTCTTTTTTTAAGGACATTGACAAATTGGAATGGGTTCCAAGAAGGGCGACAAAGATGTTAAAGGGTCTGGAAAGCAAGTCTTATGATGAAAGATGGAAGGAACTGGGTATCTTTAGCCTAGCTACTAAGGGGGGAGACAAGAGCAGTCTTCAGGTATCTAAAGATCTGTCACCAAGAAGGTGGCAATGAACTGCTCTGCATTACTACAGAGGGCAGGACTAGAAATAATGGGCTCAAGTTAAGAGAGATTTTGATTAAATATCAGGAAAAGTTTCCTAGCAATAAGAGCTGTTCAGCAATGGAACAAGTTGCCTAAGGAGGTTGTAGGCTCTTCATCACTGAAGGTTTTCAAAAAGAGGCAGCAGCCATCTGCTGGGTATGTTGTAATTGTAGTCATTCTGCACCCGAGCCTGAAGATCCCTTCCAGCTCCAAAATTCTATGCTTCTGTAATGAAAACTACTGAAAGATATTTAGTAATAGTTCTGCAGTAATATTGGTCTATTTAAATTTAATGAAAGGAAATAAAAAAGAGCCTCAACTTGAACCTTAAGCTTCATGCTGGTGCAGTAAGTGGGGATTCTGGCCGCCTAGTTAATTTCATCCCGCGGCCCGGAACGAGGGCAGGGGTGGAGCCGGCAACTGACCGGGGTCATAAAGACACTGGCGCAGCGGAGCTTGAGTGGTGTGGTGAGCAGGAATTCTGGCCGCCTCGTTAATTTCATCCCACGGCCCGGAACGAGGGCGGAGTCAGCAACTGACCGGGGCCATAAAGACCCCGGCGCAGCGGAGCTTGCGTGGTGTGGTGAGCGGGGATTCTGGCCGCCTAGTTAATTTCATCACGGCCCGGAACGAGGGCGGAGCCAGCAACTGACCGGGGCCATAAAGACACCGGTGCAGCGGAGGCAGCGCCTTAGGCACGTGCCGGGCAGCGCACCTAAGGGCTGTGCGCAGCCTTAGGCGCAGGCCAGGAGAAGTTGTGGTGCCTTTGCTTTTTGGATGAACTATTTAGAGCCATTACAGAATGGCTACTAGTAAAAGGCCACACCAAAGCCCTCTGTTGTCTCCCCGCCTGCAGGTAGCAAGAACCAGAAACAACGCAGGATAGAGTCCTTTTTCCCCCGCAAGGTAAATGACTCTCCCCAGAACAATGACTATTACAGAGGCCTCTTTCTGCCATCAGATTGCCCACATCTCATATGGGAATCCAGTATCATCTTCTAGACATTCAACCCCCACCAGTACTCAGGATAGGAGTACGGTGTCCCCTCAATGTGTGCTAAACACCGGTGCTTGGCAAGGGAATGAATTTCTGACCGAGTTTTTGTCCACCCATGTAAGGGTCACTGCAGAATCTATTAAGTTTGTGTGTTCACAGGTTCAGCATTCATGATAAGCTTGATCTTGTGGTTTTCCCTGGCAGGTCTTCGGAGTATAACCTCCTGTAGGGCAACCAGGGGGGTTTGGGGCTACCCCCGTCTATGGGGGGAGTAAGGAGTTGTTTCTTGGGAACAGGGTTTCCACCCCTTTGAGAGCAGGTGTGGATGAGCCCCCGGTAAATCTGTGGTTAATGGAGAGGAATAGAGCAGGTCCACTATGTGATGGAACCCCAGTATTGCCTTTTGATCAAGCAGTTTCTTACAGTCTTCTGCTCCTAAATTTAATTTTTACTATCCTGCCGTTATACGGCAGTCACCCCCCCTTATGGAATATTGTTTTGGACGCTGCAGAGCACCTCAGATTGCTGCTAAATTTTCCCGTGATGAGGCACCTTCCTGTTACTAGATTTAATATTCAGTCTATGGATCAGTTGTTAATGTCCAGAGACAGACAGGTGGTAAACATCACATTCTCATCATTAGAAATTGTGACTGCCATCTGGGAGGCGAGACATTCTTTTGAGGAAAGATCTGTTTTCTTATCTAAAGTATTCAAAACTAGCACCGGTGAAATTGTTCAGGTGGGGGGGCATGCTCCTCAGGTTCCGGAGAATAAAGGTAGCCCATGTAGGCACGAGTTCTTTATATCAAAGGAATTTGGAGCTCTGTGGGAGGGAAAGAAATCAGACTCCCCTAGTGGGAGCCTTTGTCCCCAACATCCCCAAGGTGAAGCAACAGGGCCAATTGTGCCCCTCCCACCGAGGGAGGAGGGGAAGCTATGGAGATTAATACGGCGGGAATCCAGGTAGATGACCAGTATCCTTTAAGATCAAACCAGGGTCCTAGTAACTCAGGTGCCCCCTTGAGGAGGGGTCCCGATGGGTTGGGAGTTAGCTTGCTGACCAAGCTTGATTCCTTGTGTTCAGTTGGCTAAATTGAAATCAGGCCCCTATTCAACTGAGGTTAAGACTTGCATTGTTTCACATCAAAAGAAATCTATTATCCCCTCCCAGGTGGGGGGGCTCCCGGAAAACATTAATTTCTCATTCAACCTCTCTACTGCGGAGATCAACCATCAGTAATGTGCTGGAGACTAGAGATGGGGAGAGGTCTATGGGTCTTTTTAATGGCTGCACAATCAAAGAGCCAGGACGTACTTTGGCCAGGGGAAGCGACCCAGGAGAGGCGGTATTGGACCCCGCCCCAAGAGCTGATCCCCAGTTAAGGGGTAGAATTATTTGTGGGTTGGAGAGTGTAATTCACCAATCCCTGTTTTCCACGTCGCCCGAGATCCGGTCATTGGTTAAGGCTGTCCCAGATTTAACAATTGTGCCAGCTAATAACACAGCCCTAGAGGTTAGTGAACGGAATTCAGTGGCTGTAAGCGGCCAGTTTTTACGACCATGTCATCAGGAGGCTCCCTTATGACAATTAGCGAATTCCGCTATAAAAATTTCTTCCTGGAACATTTCGGGTTGGTAGGCTCGTCAGCATGATGATGAACTTTCCCGCTTATTTAAAACATGTGATAGCTGCTTGCTGCAAGAAACATGGACTCGAGCGGATATCCAAGTTGAGGATATGAGAGTCCATTCAGTTATAGCAACTACTGCCAGGGCCCTTGGGAGGTCGAGTGGAGGCCTGGCTTTTATGTCCCCTAAATCATCTAACATGGCTTCTTTTAAATAATAAAAAGCTACAAGTCTTATTTTGCCCTCTACCATTGTATGTTTTTTTCGGGGGTAGACTTATTGGTAGGGAACGTTTATATCCCACCGGTCTCTTCTAGTTATTTTAGAGAAGAGATGTGGGAGGTAATTATAAGTGAGGTTCAAATGGCGAGAGTGATGTTTCCGGGAGCTGCTCTGATCCTGGGGGGAGATTTTAATGCAAGGGTGGGGGAATGGCAGGGCTTACCCGATGGGGGGAGCAGTTTAAGCTCCTCTCAAATTCCCTTACGGAGAACCCAAGATAAAATGGAAAACGCCAATGCTGGGGCTCTGAAGCACCTGGTGGAAGAATTAGAACTAATCACGTTGAATGGAAGGGTAGAAGGGGATAGAGAAGGTTATTATACTTTCCACTCGCAGCGAGGTTCGAGCACGATAGACTATTTTTTGGTCTCGGTTTCTCTCCTGCCAAGAATTTTGAGAATGGAGATACGTTCTAGCACTGAGACCTCTCATTTTGCGTTATCGTTACTGCTTGGGGAACCCAAAAAACCTCCTCCTTTTTTTCAGGAGACATTACGCCCCACCCCCCTTTACCAGATATGACATCAGTATACAGGAGGCCTTACTGGTCAGACCATCTCGCACAATTATTTCTGGCCCAAATCTCTGACCCTGAAGTGGACAGTTTATGTAACCAGATTAGTTCTGGGGCGGTGGAGGTAGAAGGTTTTGAGCAGATACTAGCTCGGATAATTCTGCCCCAAATACTCAAAGGGCAGACGCCCCCTGGTTCCCAAAGAATTCTGGGTTGGTTTGATGACGCCTGTCACTCGCTACGGCGAATTGTGAGAAGAAAGCGGTTACGAAATCACCCGTCTGCATCTCCCAGGAGCTCTTTGATGGAAATCCGGGTCCACTACCGCCATCTGAGTGAGATAAAAAAATCCCAGTTTCAAAGGCAGCAGTGGGCATGGTTACAGGGTGCAGCTGGCAGTGGTGATTCTAAAAAATTCTGGGGTTTAATTCGACAGCTAAGGCAGGGGGATGAGTACAGGGGCTCAGTGGAGATTCCAGCAGGGGTATGGGAAAAGTTTTATGAGGACGTCTTTGCAGATTTGTCCTCTCCCTTTCCCCACATCCCGCTAGAGGAACCTGACACATTCCCCCACTGGCCACCGGTTCAAATAGATTAGGTTAGGGATGTGATCTCAAAGATAAAGAGTAGGAAAGCGCCTGGCTCTGACTTGGTTACAGCGGAACTTTTGAAGGGAGCCCCGGACTGGTGAGCTAAGTTGCTAGCACCAGTCTTTATTTCAATAGATGCGACAGGCAAGATGCCTAAATCGTGGGCAAACAGCATTATTGCTCCTATATACAAAAAAGGAGAACAAGGGACCCCAGAGAATTACCGGCCAATAAGTCTCCTCAGTATTGTGGGGAAACTCTACTCAAGGCTTTTATTGGAGAGGCTTCAGAGTTGGCTGGACGAAAACCAGATAATTTGCTCGGAGCAGGTTGGATTTCAAAAAACCCGCAACACGGTGGATCATGTTCTAGTGCTTGCACAGCTGATAGGGAAGACCTTGAGCCAAGGCCTGAAGGCATACTTATGTTTCGTAGACCTTAGGATGGCCTTTGATTCAATTAATAGGAATAGGCTGTGGGCTAAACTGAAGGGTCACAAGATCGAACCGAGATTGTTGTCGGGAGGCTCAGGAGAATGCACTCCACTTGGACAGATATAGTTTATGTCTGAACTATACGACATCGGACTTAACATTAATGGTGGCAGTGTTTGGTAGCCAAGTTTTGGTTCAAAGAACTCAGTGACCTGATGAGAGGAGTGTGAGTGGGGATGTGGTTGTGCGCATTTAAGACAAGAGGAAGAAGATCCCACTTAAAAAGGGGTAGGGTCTAAGGAAAGGTCATGGGAACTCTTTCCCGCAGGATAAACTGTAATTATAGTATTAAGAGGGTCGTATGTAGAAATGTATGGGGTGTCAGAGAGAGATAGGTTGGCTGTGTTTGATCATTTAGGGGACACCAGGCGGGGTACTCCCCTTAAGCTTCCTTATCTCCCTATATAAAGTAAATCTTGAGATGGGAATGTGGAAACTCTTATGAGGTTGACGGCTGTTATTGTATTGTTGGAGTTAAGTAGTACTGCCAATTTTCAAGTGTTACGACAAAAAAGATTTAACTAATTAATTGGAATCTAGCTCTGACTCACAGTAGCAAGACAAGTTTAAAATTAAAGGAACCGCCTAAACGACAGTGGGATGAGTGGATAATCGTTTGCGGACAAGTTGTATTTGTATTGTCAGTGAGGGGAGAGGTGCGTTAATATTAATGGTTCTTTTTATATTGTAATGTGGCTAATTCAACGAACCAAGGTGTTCCTTTTTGTTCTGGGACAGTAGTTATCCTTTTTTAGGTATGTTATGTATTGTGTTTTGTATTTTATGATATAGTTTTGGCCATAGCGAATGCTAGTGTGTGTGTGTATATGTATGTGTGTATATATATATATATATATAAATAAAAGCTTCATGCTATTATTGCTTTGGCTGCTTTGAACAGAAATCAAGCTTCTGAATCTGGAAATTTTGTTAAGCAATGAAATGTACACGTCTGTTTAGCAAACAAAGAAGAATTGGACCATGGGGGGGAGCACTCAAGGACGATATGGCCACTGCAGAAAAGCGAAATCAGTTTTTTACATCAGGCTTCACTTCTCTGTACGAGGAGAGGCTCATAGGTATGGGCTCTTCTGCTCAGAAGATGATGCAACTAAGGGCACTTTCTGATGAGACAATGTGCATTACTTGCCTCTGTGAGAAACACAAAGGCAAATGATGTAGAGCTTTGGGCACGTGAGAAAGCGAAGCTGTGTGGCTTCGGTAGCAATAGTGCACAGCAAATGATGCACATTATGTCTCATCAGAAAGCACCCTAAGTTTGAGGGGTAATGCAAGTTTTGGATAGAATACAAGTTTACAAAATCATGACTGGTGTGGAACAAGTAAATGGAAACCTGTTATTTACCCTCTCTAATAATACTAGACCTAGGAGACTCAATGAAATTAACTGGCAACAGATTTAACACCAATAAAAGGAAGAACTTTTTCACTCAGTGTACAATTAACTTCTGGAACTTGTTGCCAAAGGATGTTGTGAAGTGCAATTGTGTTTTAAAGAAATGACTGGATAAGTCCTTAAGTCCATAAATGGCTATTAGTCAAGTTGGCCAGGAGACAAACCTCTGACTGTTGGAAGCTGGGAGTAAATTTTTTTTTTGTATTTTTAATTGAATTTGTATTTTAATATGTTTTTAAAATGTTGTTAGCCACCCCAAGATGCCTGAGGCAGGAGGGGGGGGGGGCATGTAAGTTTTAATATAAATATAAATAATATACTATATAAATAGGGAATGGATCACTCCATCATGGCCTGTTGTGCACTTCTCTGAAGTGACGAAAGGTGGCCACAGTCGGAGACAAGATACTGAGCTGGATGGACCGTTGGTCTGACCCAATATGGCAATCTACATTGTTGTTTTTCATATAATCTAATGTTTGACTTTGGCTTCTAGAATTAAAAAAATGGAATATCTTGTAAGGCTTCCTTGAAAAAAATAATAAAATACCCAAACAAAATGTATTTGGGCATTCGGAAGTTAAGTATTAAATTACGTACACTAGTATTATCCATTAAGTTTACTGTGTTATTTGTATAACCACAACCCTTGTCATGGACAGATCATTACCTCCTGCGGGCCAGTCTCGTGACGTATGTCGGCCCCCAGAGACTCATGGAACCAAAGAGGTTCCAGAATGCTCTGGGAGAGCTAATCCTTGATCCTGACGCCCGCCCGATGACCTCGTCGCATTTTGGAACACCTTGCTGACTGAGGCTATCGACCGGATGGCTCCTAGTCGTCCGCTTCCTTCTTGTCATCACTGCAGGCCCCTTTGTTTTACAGAGGACCTGCAGTCATTGAAATAGATGGGGAGGCAGTTAGAGCGACAGTGGCGCCGTTCTCAGGCTGAAGCTGATAAATTGCAGCATAGAGGGAGTTTAAGAGCCTATGCTGTGCGGGCAGCCAAGAAGAGGTTCTTCACTGCCCTCGTAACATCTGTGAAGTCTCGTCCAGTGGAGCTTTTCTGGGTGGTGAGGGGGCTTGTCAGTCCGGCCTCCCTCCACCTGGAGCTGGATTTGTCTAGTGCCTGCTGTGACCTGTTTGTTGAATACTTTGCAGATAAAATTGCTCGTATTCAGCACGCGTTCGACGCTGTATTTATCGCAGTAGGAGAACCAGAGGCTCTGGTCCTATTTTGTGTGATCTCTTTCAGATGGTATCACCCACTGATGCGGAGGATGTTCTGGGGGCTGTTAGGGCCACCTTTTGTGAACTTGACCTGTGCCCATCCTGGCTGGTCAAGACCAGCCTGGACACGGTGGGACCACTGCTGGTTGGGGTGGTCAATACCTCCCTATGGGAGGGCAGAGTGCCGGACCACCTCAAGGAGGCGGTGGTGTGGCCTCTGCTCAAAAACCTATTGCTTGGCGTTGACTCCCTAGCCAGATATTGGCCAGTCTATAATCTTCCGTTTTTAGGGAAGGTTACTGAATGGGTGGTGGCTCAGCAGCTGCGTGACCGAGACGGGGTGGGCGGAACTGTTCTTGAATGGTTCTGCTCTTTCCTGGGTGGGTGGTGCTAGGGGATTGTTTTTCATCCCCCCGCAACCTCACGTATGGAGTCCCGCAAGATTCTATTCCGTCCCCTCTCCTGTTCAACGTACACATACAGCCACTGGGCGAGGTCATGAGGAGGTTTGGTGTTCAGTGTCATCAATATGCTGATGACACCCAACTCTCTCTCTCATTTTCATCAGACCCTGGCCTGGCAGTCTCGGTGCTTACTCGGTGTTTCGTGGCTGTGGGGGACTGGATGAGGGCGAGCCGTCTGAGGCTGAATCCCGATAAGATGGAGTTGATGCTAGTGGGTATGGATGAGGGGGTTGAGGTCCCCATAAATGATGAGGTGCATCCCCCTCCTCGTCTCTCAGGTCCGTAGTCTAGGCATGCTCCTTGATCCCCAGTTCCATCTGGATGTCCAGGTGGATGCTGTGGCAAGGGCCGCGTTTCGCCAATTACATCTGGTGTGCTGGCTTCAGCCGTATGTTTCAAATGCAGACCTAGCCACCACCATCCATGCATTCGTTACCTCAAGACTTGACTATTGCAACGTGCTTTAAGCGGGGCTACCCATGGTGACGGCTCGGAGACTTCAGTTGGTGCAGAATGCGGCGGCCCATCTCCTTACCGGGACGGGTTGCTGAGAGCACATAACTGAGTTGCTGAGAGCACACAACTGAGCACGTAACTGAGAGCACATGCTGAGTTGGTGAGAGATCTGTTCTCTGCACTGGCTGTCCATAGTCTTCCGGGCCCGATTCAAGGTGCTGGTGCTGACCTATAAAGCCCTACACAGTCTGGGCCCTGCCTACCTGCAAAACCGCTTCACTCCCCGGGCTCTGGATCGGTCCCTGAGGTCACTGGGGGGGGCGCCCTCCTGGAGGTCCCCCGGGTAAATGATGGAGAGGGCATTCTCGGTGGCCACACCGCGGCTGTGGAACTCCCTTCCAGTGGTGGCCTGGGTGGCCCTGGACCTCCCTGCGTTTTGACGTCGATATAAGACCTGGTTGTTCTGCCTGGCTTTTGGTAAGGGAGGG
The DNA here is from genome assembly GCA_003113815.1 of Sphenodon punctatus. NCBI lineage: Eukaryota > Metazoa > Chordata > Lepidosauria > Sphenodontia > Sphenodontidae > Sphenodon > Sphenodon punctatus. The sequence continues at coordinate 1,645,436 of QEPC01008081.1, forward strand.
GGTTGGATTGTTTTTGACTCCATTTGGGTTGTTTAAAATTGTATTTTATTGATGTTTTATGAGATTTGTAAGCCACCCTGAGCTGCCTGGTCAGGATATGGCAGGGTATAAAAACTTAGAAATAAATAAATAAATAATTGTATACCTAAATCTACTGCCTTAGGTAATAACAATTTGAAAATATAATTAATATTTAACTATATGTAATCCATTGCAATCTACTGTGGATTAAGGTTTAAGAGAAAATATTAACACCTTAAACTAGGACTTAATTTTTCCAGGGATGCTAAAAACTGCCCTCAGTAAATACCATGCCAATCCTGTTTGAGAATTCTAAAAGTTTAAAAGAAATAATTAGTCTTGCAAAATTATGAAATGTCTTAATTTATTTTATTTATTTGGTTTTTTAAAAAGAAAAAAGAAAGTGCCTTCTGGTTTTTGAGCCTTTGGAACACACTGGAGTCATTGTTTGAAGCTCCTCTCTGCAAGTATATAGGACAGAATCTTTTTTAAAAAAACAAACCAAACCAAACCTCGAAAGCTGAGTTTTTCATGATTTCCTCATTGGACCTTTAAAAAAACCCACACCTACAATTATGCAATTTGAACACCTTAGATATATCTTTTAAGTAAACATAACGTTTTGGGTATTTTCAGATGTGATGCTACCACGGGTGGTCACGCTACCCTGGCATGGCCACCCATGGTGGTGTCACATTTGTTCCCACCTGCCAGATGTTAACCACGGGCAGGAGTAAACACTCCCCAAAGCGTGGCAGGATTAACTCCAGGTTGTGAGCTTGGCTCCCTGCCACCGTCTGGGAAGCCATCCCTAGACTGGGGTAGAGCAGGCCGCCACGTATGATGGTCTGCTTTACCAATGGCCGGAGCTTTTCTGGGGGGAGGTATGGTTGTGCTGAGCAGTGCGGGGCCATGCGGACCACGTCAGCACGTTGCCCCTGCCCTGTCCCCAGCCCTGGCAAATTTGTTCAGCGGCGGGGCCAGATCCTGCCCTGAGTGAGGGCGCTCACCCCTGGCAGGATCAAAGCATGGCAGTGACTAGTGTCGTCACGTCTGAAAATACCCTTCCAAACTACAAGCGCATCATTGTTTCTTTTGAAAGTGAAACAAGTGTCTTCAAAGCAAGAAATGGGATTTGTCCAACTCGGTTAATCGAAAGGGCTTCTTGTTTCTGTATATCAGTGGGTAGAGAGCCTCTTTTCAATACCTGGATCTGACCTGTGGATCCAGCCGTTACCTTCAAGCACTGAAGGAGTGTTCACAGAGGAAGTGAGCACAGATGAGGGCATGTACTCAAGGATAGGGGCTGTATGTGCGGCACAGATCCACGATCCAAATTCTCCTCTTCCTTCCCTCATCTTGAACACACCCCACCTCAACTCCTATGCAGCCTACAGAGCTTGTACTTATTTTCAAAGTTGTTCAGGAGAGGGAAAAGTGTTCCTAATCCTGCTCCATATCCTGCACTCAGATGAGTGGTGGAAAAATCCAGAATAGAGAGGACAGGGAATGACCATTTGAATTATTGGGGGGAAAATGACATGTCAATAGACCCCCCCCAAAAAAAAGAGATTTCTTTTAAAGACTTACTGCATCATATGTTAGACATTCCAAATCCTCAGCAGCCATTATAATGTCTTTATTAATGAATTTCACATTATCTGGCCATTCTTCTATATGTCCTATTTCCCATGCCTCACGCCAGCACCTGTAATTCTTCATAGCTGTATTGTGGTGGTCTTTTCTGACTTCATAACTTATAACATGCCCTTGAGGCCCAACTTAAAGCAAATGAAAAGACACTAAATTCACTATTTTCTCCTGATTCAGGTTAACATCTTAAAAACATATAAAGAAAATGTTTTTGTTTAAGTTCTCTAATTTTTGCCACTATCAGAAGCTTTTTATTTTTGCCACTGTCAGAAGCTTTTGGAACATTTATTCTTTCACACTGATGAAACAGCTGCCAACAACAATGCAAGTTCTATTAGTGGCTTCTGAGAGGGGGATATGTTCATACATTATTGAACATCTTGGTAATTACTTTTGGTTACTCCTAAGTTTTAAATCACACTAGCAATCCCCTAATTTTTTTCAAAGCTCGTTGGTGCGGTGGGGGGTGGGTGTAGATGAGTGCATACCAACCTCCACCCATTGCACACGCATGGAACTATCGCCGTTTTCGCTGATTGCTCCGTGTGTGCGCAATGGGTGGAGGTCAGTGTGCATGCGTGTTCGCAGGACCACCATGCACACCCACTCGCTGCGGCTTTTACACGAGATTCACCCACACATGAACACCCAGATTCCTGGGTGTTCATGCATGGGTGTCACCCATGTAAAATTCTTTCACTTTTTGTTATAGGAGGAGATACTGGTATCTGCAAAAAATTCCAACCTCATTATTTAGAGACAGTAACCTCGGTCATCCATAGCATGTGCACAAATTATTACAAATAATACTCAAATGTTAACATGACAGTAAATTGTATGTTAAAGCAACTTTATTAAATATCAGACAAATCTATACATTTTTCTTATTCATTAATAAAAAAAATTATGGCAACTGAAATTAAGCTGCATGTGTGTGGTATGGTGACTGAACAATACTGATGAGGAATGTATAGAATTTAATTTGTCATATTTTTTTAAATTAATGAATAAGAAATCACCAGGACTAGATAGTATTCACTCCAGAGTTCTGAAGGAACTCAAATATAAAATTGCAGACCTACTGTTAGTAATTTGTAACCTATCGCTAAAATCTGCCACTGTACCGGAGGACTGGAGGGTGGCAAATGTAACCCTGATATTTAAAAAAGGATCTGGAGGTAATCCTGGAAACTACAGACCAGTAAGCTTGACGTCTGTGCTGGGCAAAATGGTGGAAACTATCATTAAGAACAGAATGGCTGGGCATGTTGATAAACATGGCTTAATGGGGAAGTCAACATGGATTTAGCAAAGGTAAGTCATGCCTCGCTAATTGTTGGAATTCTTTGAGGGTGTAAATAAGCATGTGGACGAGGGACTGTCCTTTTCTAGGAATAAAAGAAAATTCCATGTGGACAAGGGAGACCTGGTAGATATAGTGTACCTGGATTTCCAGAAAGCATTTGATATAAGGTCCCATATAAAAAACTCTTGAGAAAATTAAGAAGTCATGGGATAGGAGGTAGTGTCTTACTATGGATCGGTAACTGGTTAAAGGGTAGGAAGCAAGAAGTAGGACTGAATGGTCAGTTTTCACAATGAAGAGATGTAAAAAGTGGAGTGCCCTAGGGATTTGTATTGGGACCGGTGCTGCTTAATGTATTCATTAATGATCTGGAAAAGGGCGTTAAGACTGAGGTGATCAAATTTGCAGATGACACCAAGTTATTCAAGGTAATTAGAACACTAGCAGACTGTGAAGAACTGCAACAGGATCTTACGAGACTGGGTGCCTGGGCAGATGAGATTGAATGTTGACAAGTGCAAAGTGGTAAGAGCATGTGCTTTGCATGTATAAGGTCCCAGGTTCAATCCCTGGCATCTCCACTTCAGGACCTCTGGTAGCACGTCTGGGGGAGGCCTCTGCAGGGGACTTGGGAGGGGTCTCAGGTAGCACGCCGGGATGGCCTCTGTCGGAGATCCTGGAAGAGTCGGATGGACCCGAATCTGAAACCCCTGCTGCCGTGTCAGGTTGTGACAATACTGGGGTAAGATGGACCATTGGTCTGACTCAGTTAGGCAGTTTAGTTTAGTTTAGGCTAGGAATTACCACTCAGGAAAAGGATCTGGGAGTGATTGTGGACAATATCTGGGACGGGAGTAATTGTGGACAATATACTGAAATCCTCAGCCCAGTGTGCAGCAGCAGTCAAAAAAGCAAACAGAATGTTAGGAGGTATTCGCAAAGGGATAGAGAATAAAACTGAAGATGTCATAATGCCGCTATACAAATCAATGGTGCGACCGCACTGGAATATAGTGTGCAGTTCTGGTCGCCCGATCTCAAAAAAGACACAGCTGAACTAGAAAAGGTACAGAGAAGGGCAACAAGAACGATAAAGGGTATGGGAACGGCTTCTGTACAAACAGAGGTTTGACAAGCTGGGTCTCTTCAGCTTAGAGAAGACAGAGAGGACATGATAGAGGTTTATAAAATCTTGAGTGGTGTGGAACGAGTAGATGGGGAATGGTTATTTACCCTCTCAAATAGTACTAGAACTAGGGGACACTCCATGAAACTAGCTGCCGGTAGATTTAAAATAAATAAAAGGAAGTACCTTTTCACTCATAGCTGGGTTTAAAAAAAGGACTGGATAAGTTCTTAAAGAGTAGGTCCATTAATGAATGTCTTACTGTCAGGAGCTGGGAGTGAGCAACGGGGAATGGATTGCCCATTGTGACTGTTTGCTCTTCTCCCAGGACAGGATGCTGGGCTTGATAGACCATTGGTCTGACTTAGTATGGCACTATTTACGTTCTTATGTTCACTCCTAATTTTTATCATTACCTTTCCCTACTACTTTGCCATTCATGGCTATTTTATATGGATTATATGTAGGTAATTTGACCACACCACAAGGGCTGGGATTCTAGCAAGCTTCGTGTTTTTAAATGAGACACCCCCATGCATCGACACTCACCGTCCATGTGAGGGAGGTCTCGTTTGAATATGGGTGCATGGGGGTGTGACTCCTGTGATCCACTCACCGCTCATCCAGTCCACGTGCAGGGGACTCTGGGAAAAGCCAGAGTGCCCCATACATGGACGTGGCAGGCTGTGCATGGGGTGCTCGTTTGGAGCGCTCCCCTACACACCAATCACGAACACACACACACCCATCATTTAAAAACACCCACTGACACATAACTTAAGTGTAATTTTGAACGTGTTTAGTTATATTATTGGAAATTCTTCCATGAACACATTTTGGTTAATGTGTGGCTTACTTTTGCAAACTCAGAAGAGAGAAATGAATACAAACATGGTTGTTAGCCCTTTGCATTGGCGTATACAGCCTAACTTTGCAAATCCAAGTTTCGGGGTGCCCAGAATAGTGGGAGAATGTGGTTGCCATGTTGGTCCCGAATATAGGCAGTTTAGACAAAATAGTGTGGCGATATCTTTTATTGGACCAACTCAAGTTGGTGAAAGTGCACAAGCTTCCAGACCTCATGGGATCCTTCGTCAGGCAGGTCAGGAGTTGGAACTGCAGGTGGAGCAATGCAAAGCAAGGCAGCTGTCTATATAGTGACTTGGCAGGCAGAGGGAAGGGGAGGGTGAGAACAGGACTAGGGGAGGAGGTAAATATATTTGAAAGGGTTGGAGTGATGAGTAGAGCTGTTAAGCTGGTAAGAATCCACTTGAGAATTCCTGCAACTGAGATTAATTTAGACTTGCACATTTTTGTAATGGCTTGTGAAACATGTTAAATTGAGTCCTTTTTTTTCTCCAGCAGGGCTATGAATTTTTGTTCCCAGGCTCGCCTTTAAAAGGTGTTTCCTGCTGAGGACAGATGGTAGCCATGGGAGCTGCTGACTTTTCCCAGCTGGGGCTGCTGCATGAGGATAGGCAACTTCCTCATTCAGACTCAGCACCTTCCAGGGACAAACTGCAGCTCCTAAAGCTTCCTCTGACTCTCCAATGACAAACATTTCAGAAACCCAACCCCACTATGCCTCAATAATAGGAGGCATAGTGGGTAATTCTAGTAATTACCTACTGTGGTAATTCCAGTTTTCTAATTAATGGAAAAAATTCCTTAACGAAATTATTTTATCAGTGTACTAAATCTAGGATTTTACCTGCTCTGGATAAAAACAAGCTCATACCACTAGACCCAGAACCAGCTTCCAAGACTACGTCTCCTGGGGTGATATCCATCAACAGCAGAGCCGCAGCAATATCCTATGGGTTAAAAGAGGGAAGTAAAACATCAAGATTTTTTTATACGGAATAATGCAAACAATGTTCTCTTATAATCCTGCTTTAAATCAATGGCTCAAGATTCAAAGCTGCTGAGCACTCAACAACAGAGGCAGGTGCTTCACAGTTCTTAAAGTGATTCTGTCTGTAGCAGGAAAAGCTATCTGAAACTGTACATCCTAGCTGAGAAGCTAGGAAGAAGAGGACACAGGCTGCGTTTTAAAAAGAAAAGGTTTACTTAAATTTATCTCCGAACTATTATTAGAGCAATAATTTGAAAATTCCATTAGTAGCCTTTACAGTCCAATAGGGGTTTGAGATATTAAAGTATCATCTGCATATAAGTATGAAACCTTATTGTCCAATACTTTTGGAGGATGAAAATAATCCCCATACAAATAGAGCTTTAAATAATTGATATACAAATTAAACAGGGTGGGGGCCAGGATACCCCTTGACAAACACCAGATCTCATAAAGAACTTATCTGTCATCTTTCCATTTCACACATAACGTATCTTATAGCAGTATCAGAGTAATAAGTAATTGCAACAATTTTATCAACTGATTAACTTAATTTCTCTCAATTTCCTCTTTTCAGTTGAGTCAAATGCCCCTTTAAGATCCATGAAAGCCACAAATGTTTTTCTATTAGAACTAGTATACTTTGTCAAATCATAAAGTACAAACACATGTACCCATTACAAATCCTGCTTGTTCTTCACAAAATTGTCGTTCTCCAACTGCATACAACCTCCCCAAGCGGCTGCATGTATACATTGAATAAGAGAAGGGACAGAATGGAACCCCGCGGGATCCCATATGGGAGGTCACCAGGGGACAATGTACAGTCCCCTAAGACCACCTGCTGAGATCTGGATAAAAACAAGCTCATACCACTAGACCCAGAATCAGCTTCTAATAAAACAAGCTCATACCACTAGACCCAGAACCAGCTTCCAAGACTACGTCTCCTGAGGTGATATCCATCAACAGCAGAGCTGCAGCAATATCCACAGCCCAGTGCACAGCAGAGCCGTAAGACGGTGCTGTCCACCCTGGCCAGGTCCCACAGGTGAATCACCAACATCTCATGATTCACTGTGTCAAACCCCGCTGATAGATTCTATAGAACCAGAAGGGTCATATGACCCTAGTTCTACCAGGAGGTCGTCAACCAAGTTCACAAGCACGACCTCCATGCCATAACCCGGCCAAAAGCCACTGTGTGGGATCCAGAAAACCGGTGCAATCAAGATGCGCGTGCAGTTGGCAGGCTACTACCCGTTCAGTAATCTTCCCTAAAAAAAGGAAGGTTAGAGACAGGTTGGCAACTCGCCAGGGCACCAGCATCAAGTGATGGCGTCTTGAGAAGAGATCGGACCACAGCCTCCTTGAGGTAGTCCAGCACCCTCCCCTCCCGAAGGGAGGTGCTGATCACCCTGGCCAGCAACCGGCCCCACTGTCTCCCTGGTGGCCTTAACCAAACACGACGGGCAAGGATCTAGTTCACAAGTTGTAGCCTGCACAGACCGCAGTGCATCGAACGCCTCAGCGGGTTTTCACCGACTGAAATTCAGCCCACAAATTCAGCCCACACAGGGCATTCCTAACCTCTGTCTCTGCGATTGTCTCCAAAATGGCAGAGACAAAATCTAGCTCAATGTGAGCGATCTTTGTCCACAAAGTATGCCAAAAACATGTCACAGCGGGCCTTAGATGAATCTGGTTCCAGGTGGAAGCCGGTTGGACTAACTAAACCCCGCACTACCTGGAACAGCTCCGCTGGATGTGACTGAGCAGACGCTATGAGGGCAGTTTTGAATTTTATCTTAAAATTCCTTATTATAAGCATAGGGTGGCTATCACTAAACTAGTTTTACTTAGATGAGACCTGCTGTACTAGAAGGAAGATGGAATGGCTTTCCTGTTATAGACTGGAAGTGTCCTTGTCATTTAAGTAAAGTTGAAGTTAATACACCATTTTGGGGAATGCCCTTTTTATAATAAATCATCTTTATTTTTATATAGTGTCCCCCTGGCATGGCACTCTTTACATATACCACAACTTTTTTTAATCCTCACAACCACCCTGTGAGGTAGGTTAGGCTGAGAGAATATTGTAATTGGCCCAAGGTCACCCAGTGAGTTTCTGGCTAAGGTGAGACTAGAACTGGGATGAATTATGATGAATTAAGGGAGCAGCTATTGCATCCTCTTGTCAGTTCAAAGGAGAAAACTACTTGGTTGTATTACTAATAATTATTTTGACATTTACACAGTGGGTACTTTTGCAATAGGGGCACAAAGAATTAAAACACAGAAAACTTAAGTAGCTGTGGAAATTTGTAAATATTATGTATAATGGTTCTTCTCAAACGTTATATTCTAGTTTATTTTGTTATTTGGCTATGGCTGTATATAAAACTAACTACTATGAGCATGCACTGGGCTGTGGACATCCCCAGCTGGTGCACAGTGGTCCATGAGAAACTATATGAATTGATAGTGGTCTGTTGGTCCAAAGAGTTTGAGAACCACCAGGATAAAATACAATACAAATACCACTCTGTAAATCCATGGTGCGCCCATAACAGAGTAGAAATGGGAAAGGTACAGAGAAGGGATATGGAACAGCTTCCATACAAGAGACTAAACAAATCTTGGCTCTTTTTAAAAGGAGATGAATGGTATGGACAAAGAGAATAAAAACTATTATTTACATTCTCATACAAGAACTAGATAATATCTACTAAACTTAGGCCTTTTTTACACGAGACGCACCCACGCATGAATACCCAGATTTCTGGGTGTTCATGCGTGCAAAATCCGTGGTGGGTGGGTGGGGTGCGCGTGTATGCTCCCGCAAACACAAATACACACCCACCTCCACCCATTGCACACGTACGGAGCAATCGGCGAAAACGGTAATTGCTCCATGCACGTATGATGGGTGGAGGTCAGTGTGTGCTCATCTATCACCTCCCGCACACGCAGGCATGAACACTGGCCTCCCCAACACTGTGGCCTATGTAAAAAAAAGGGCCTTAGTAGACAGGAGTTCTAAGGAACTAATTGTTTACACAATGCACAATTAACCAGTGTAACCCATTGCTATGGTATACTGGGAAGCAGTCATGTGTGGCTGAAAGTTTTCCATGGAAAATTCTCCAGGGTTATAGGAAATTTTGCAAAGGAAAATTTTCCGATTAAAATTTTGTATAAAAATTATTTTTAATGCAAATAATAAAATTTTCCAGAAAACCCACATCACAAGGCTAATAGCATAATCAGTTAAGGATTAGACAATCATGGAATATAGGTCCCTCATGTTACTATATCATGTTCAGGGGATTCCCAAACTCCGACTGCCAGAAGCGGAGAGTCAATGACCAGCGATGGATCACTTCATAATGATGCCTCTTGATGCTATCTGGTACTGGCCACTGGTGTAGATAGACCAGCGGTCCATTCTAGACCAACAGCCGGAGTCAGAATCCTTGTGCTTATATTTTTTATTGGTCAGTCACTGCAAGAACTGAAAAATCAAACAAACCCTGCCCTTACCTTTGGATATGAAATAGCAGGCCCTCTATCCATCAGCAATACATATTCTTCCAAGGTTGGTCTCGTTATGAGGAGCTGAAAGCCAGGAGAAGGCCGGAACATTTGGCCGGGTAGTTTGCCTATTATCTCCTCGTGCTGAACAGTGCCCCGGTTGCTAGTCAATACCCCAGTAGTTCTCAGTTTGAACATTTTTTTAAATTCCCTGTAGTACTTTTTGCGGAACATCGCTAGAACCAATTCCCCTGCTTGGAAGGGCTTGTTTCTGGAAGGGGTGGTCAGGGCAGCAATAGGCACCGCGCCTCCATGGCTCTGGGACGGTTCTTGGGGAATCTCATCAGAGCCAGGTTTCAGAGTGGAGGACCTGGCAGGGCTCGCTTCTTGCGTTGGGCCCCTTTGCTCCGCACTCCTCATGTCCCTGATCTCCTGGGAGAGAAACTCCTCCGGGATCAGCCGGCTGACTCTTTCCAAAGGACAAAGGGCTCTTTCCCAAGCTCGCTTCCTCCGGCCCGCCAGAACCCGAGCCGGCTGCACTGGAGAAGCGGCAACCGGCGTAGTGTCCGACGGAAGCGAGGCAGCAGAAGCGACCTGTTCTTCAGCCCCGGTTCCATCCCTGGGCCGGTCGGAGCACCTCGCCCGGGTAAGGTTTATGCGGCAGCCCGAATGTAGGGGAGCAGCCGGCTTCATGGAGCTCAGCACCCCGACCTCAGCTCGGCACACGAAGCCGCGGGGCAGAAAACCTCTCCTCCTCCTCCCCGCTCCCTGCAGCAGCCAGGCTGCTGCTTCCTTCTGCTCCCGCCCGCCAATCCCCCTGGGCACGGGCAGCCCCTGCAAGCCCAGCCACCGCCTCAAGCGCTGCAGCATGGCAGCTTTCTCCGCCAGCCCTTCCCACACGCGGCGAAGGACCGGACTTTCCGCTGCGCTCCTCCCAGGCCAGCTCGCATGCAAAACACACCCGCTTGCGCGGAGCTCCCTCCCGCCCCATCTCCCAGCAGCAACCGCCCGGCCAGAGCGCCGAGAGACACGTCTGTAGCCTGCGCCCATCCCGCCCCACGTGTCTGCCCACATGGCCCAGGGATTGGGAACCGCCCCTCAGCCTGGAGTGACCGACCCCTTTGCTCCTAGCGCCGAGGCTACGAGCCAGGCCGGGATCGCTGACCGGGGCCGCCAGGGAAGGGATGCGGGGGTGTGCCGGGGAGGAAAGGCCACGGAAGGGAAGGGATGAGGGGATAAGGGAGCAGGACTTCTCTGAGCTGGCGGCGGGGAGCGCAGGGACGTCCGATAAAACACTAGGGAGGAAAAGAGCGTGTCGAGGCCCCTCACGGGACACTAGCATAGGCCCAGCGACCCCGTCTCCCTGACCCGTTGATTTCAGCATGAGCCACTGCAGCGTGCTCTCTTATCCCATCTCCCTGCCCCCAGCACGCCCCATGCCAACATGCTGCATTCACCTTCCTCTAGAGACCCCAGCATTGGTTCCCAAACTGTGGTCCACAGACCCCTGGGGGTCCACGACGCACTCCCAGGGGGTCCGCGGGCCTCCTCTTTTGTCCTGCTTGGGTTTTTTGTTTGTTTGTTTTTGTGTTGCTGAGTCACGCAGCATGGTGACTGGGCTCAGTGTTGGCAAGGCACTGACTCCAAGCTCAGCCACTGACACAAGTGGAAGAAGTTTAAGGCACTTCTGCCATCAGTAATCCCTTCAAAGCAGTGGGTTTAAAAAACTAGCAGGTGCAGGCTGCAAGCGGGCAGGGGGCGCGAACTTTGCAGTGTGGCTTGCCTCACTCCCAGGAGGGGTATCTGTCTGCAAGCCCAGCCCAATGAGCCTGGGGCTGCAGTTTGCAGCCTTTTGGGGGAGAGACCGCTTCCCTCCCGCTCTACTTAACCTGAGGAGCCAGCAGTAATCCACAGAAAGTTATAGCGGCGAGGAGCCACATCCTTCTGAAGCTGGGCCTGCTGTGGCTGCTGGGCTTTGGGACATCAGCATCAGCCGCCCACCCCCCATATTCCCAGCACCATGTGACAGCGGCAGAGGAGGGGGCAGCTGGGGGGTTTTCGCTGTGAATCTCCCGTAGTTTTAGTCTGGGCTCGAAACTCCAGTGAGGCTGGAGCGTGGGAGGGAGCCAGGCGGTGGGCAGGTATGAAAGGAGGAAATTAACATGGAGAAGGCGCATGGCTGGGGAGAAATCATACTGGGGTATGAAGGGGTGAAATAAAAGTGGAGAAGGAATGGCTGTTGATTGGAGGGTAGTAAGAGGCTGACAAACATAGCTGTTGGCTTGATCTTCTCTTCTGCATTGTCCTCTTAGGCTGGTGAATTGATACCATGAACTGGTGGCTAAAGAAAGTGAAGCTCATAGGGCAGGAAGGACAGGCAGCAAGTTTTCCAGATAAGGAAGGGCAGACAGAAATAATTTATGAAGTTTCCAGCACCAGTCGAAAACGTCAAAGTAGTGATTATTTGGAGGCATTTAGCTCGCAGAAAAGTTAGGCGCTATGACCCAAACTACATAAAAATGGGTTTCACATCTACTGGTACGGCTGAAGAACCACGTCCACAGTGTGTTCTATGTTATGAGGTGCTGCCGGATGAGTATGAAACCAGCTAATCTTCGTCAAATTTCACGAATGCTTACATTCATATTTGTTGTATGCAAATTTAGGGGGGGGTGTCATGCAAATTTATGTAAATTTGGTGGGGGTCCTCGGCTCATTGGGAAATTGGAAAAGGGGTACTTGGTCACAAAAAGTTTGGGAACCAGTCTCCAATGAACCCCGTCTTTGTGGCGGCGCCTGCGCAGCAGAGCCCCGCATGGGACTTGGTGGGCGGAGCCAGGAAAAGCACGCGCGAGGCGCATGGCCAGTTGAGGGCATGATCGGCTAGGAGGCAGACGCACCTGCCTTCTCTCCAGCTGAGCTAACTGCGTAGGAAGGCCTACGCAGCAGGGCTGAGCCAGAGGACCTGACCGGAGACCCAGAGACTGACCCCCTCAGCGGGGATAAGGACTTGAGAGATACACCCACTGTGTATTGCTGATACCTCGCAGGGTGAATAAAGAGTGTTGAAGAAGCTTGTGGTTTGTGAGTACTTGGGCTAGCAGCCCACAGCCCCTTGTGCCCTAGGCCCCCAGGGCTCCAGCCAGGGAGAGCCCCCCACTAGAGCCCCACCCAGGGGGCAGGGCATCACATGGTTTCAAGAGTGGTCTTCACTCACCAGTGAAGGAGGAAACCCCAAAGATGGACCAGTTCAAGCCACCACCCCCTCTCAGTTTTGATAGGAATCTTGGGGTAAATTGGAGGAGATGGGGGCAACGGTTAATGCTCTACCTCACTGTTACTGAGGCAGCCAAGAAGTCAGAGGAGTACAAGGTAGCGGTTGCCCTGCATTGCCTAGGAGACAAGGCCCTAGAAGTATACAATACCCTTCCAAATGCGTTTGCAGACCCTGCCAAGCAGACCCTAGCAGAGCTCCTCAGCACTCTACAGAATTACTGTGTTCCTAAGAAGAACCCTGTATTTGAGCGGTTCCAATTCTGGCAACTCCAGTTTGACGAACAGGCTGGGATTGACCCCTTCCTCATAGCCCTCTGTGAGAAGGCGCAGCATTGTGAATTTGGCCCAACCGTGGACTTGATGCTCAGGGACAAGATTATGTTCAGCATCCCTGACCCCAAGCTAAAAGATAGGCTGTTGGAGAAACCGGACTTCACCTTGACCCAGGCTGTGGACATTTGTCGCATGAAGGGCATCACATGGGCTCCAGCCATGGCAATGCCCACTGAGCTGTGGGTCCTAGCAGTGTCCCCCCACTCTGTGGCCACCTCACAGAAAATCCCCACCGAAGACGGAGACCAGCCCGCCCCAGTCAAAGGACACTGAAGCCCCTCGACGCCCATGTAGAAGATGTGGACACCTACATGATCCCCAACAATGCCCTGTGTACGGGCAGACATGTCGCCGGTGTGGAGGGAGGAACCACTTCGCCAAGGTCTGCAGAGCTAGAATTCCCACACGCACCAGCACGGTCAATGCAGTGCATGTGGGGGCTTCGACCTCGTTCAGTCCTGACGACATACGATATTCAGATGACCCCTGGCACTGCAGGATCCGGGTAGGCGGATAGCCGGTGACGTTCAAGCTGGACACGGGAGCAGACACCAACACCATTCCTGCACGAATTGCAAGGAATCTACCGGCACACATTCATAATGGTGCACCAGGCATCACGCTCGTAGTCGTTGGGGGGGGGAAGAATCACACCCCAGGCAAAACTTCAAGCCCAGTGCTCCACGGCGACCGCCAGCGCACAACTCCCAATCTATGTCATCGACTCCCAAGACCCACCCTTGCTTCGGCCTTGCCCTGAATCTAATTCGACGAATCCATGCACTGTCCTCGAGCTCACCAAAGTCGGATGCAGACATCCTTACCAGCTACGCAGACGNCCATGCACTGTCCTCGAGCTCACCAAAGTCGGATGCAGACATCCTTACCAGCTACGCAGACGTGATGGGAGGGCTTGGCCAGTTCCCTGGGATGCACCACATCTTCCTGGACCCCTCGGTACCCCCCAAGATACATGGGTGTCGCAAAATCCCATTTGCTGTCCAGGAGCAGCTCAGAAGCACGCTGGCAGACCTGGAGACAGCAGGCGTGGTCTCCAGGGTGACCAAACCTACCCCATGGGTGAGCAGCCTAGTCGTGACACAAAAGAAGAATGGGTCCCTAAGAATTTGCCTAGACCCAAGGGACCTAAACAAAACAGTCCGCCGACAACACTTTAATATCCCAACCGTAGAGGATGTTCAAAGGAAACTAGCAGGGAAATTGATATTCACCATCTTAGATGAAAAGGATGGCTATTGGCAAGTGGTACTGGATAGACCATCGGCTGAGCTGTGTACCTTCAACACCCCGTGGGGAAGGTACCATTTCAACAGGCTGCCTTTTGGCACCACAAGAGTTTCGGGGACATTCCAGGTGTGCACATCATAGCTGATGACATGTTGATTGCAGCCTCGTCCAAGACCGAGCACGACCGCATACTGAAGCAGGTGCTACAGCGGGCCAGAGAGAAAGGGGTCAGGTTTAACAAAGAGAAAATCCAATACATGGTGGGTCAAGTGAAGTACATGGGACATATCTTCTCTGAAAAAGGAGTTCAACCGGACGAAGATAAAGTCGCAGCGGTGCAGAAGCTAGCGGCCCCTCAGGACAAGCAGAACGGATGGTGCAGACAGTGAAAGCCATGCTCAAGAAATCGATGAAAGATGGCACGGACCCTCGACTAGCATTACTCTACCTGCGAAACACACCCATATCAGGCACACCGTTTGCCCCTGCACAACTGCTCATGGGATGCGTACTTCGCAGCACACTGCCAGCAACTACCCCAGTCCTCATGCCAATGGTACCCCGAGGCGCGCATGAGACACTACACAAGCAGCAGGAGAAACAAAAGGCTTGTTACGACAGGCGAGCTCGTCCCCTTCCCCCCCTAGCTGTAGGGGACACGATCCGGATGGCCACTCCGACTGGATGGCAACCAGCCACAGTAGTAGCCAAACGGCCGGAACCCCGTTCCTACGTGGTGAGAACCCCCCAGGGAGCCACATATCGCCAAAATCGGCGACACTTGAGGCGGGCTGAGTGCCCCACAGAGCCATGCACAACCTACAACCCACCGCTGCCACCTGACACTCCAACACAGGAGCAACCCCAGGAGCTGCTCCTACCAGCACCCATCGAACAAGAAACACAACCAGCAATGGTCAGCGATCCTGTTCCCGACAGCCCTCCGGAGTCTCCAACTACGAGTGAGACGACCGGAACCCCTCATCGCCAGACAGAGTCGCCATCGTCGTGTCAGGAACGATCAAGGCCACGCAGGGAGACACGAATCCCTACCCGCCTGCAAGACTACTACGTGGGGCAGTGGTAAAGACTGCCTCCCACGATGAGTCAAGTACTAGCAACCTCTGACTCTCGCACACGCATGCGATCATTGCACATGTTTACTGTTAGGGTTAAGAGGGGCATCGTGTGTTGCACATGAGCAAAATGAGGGCTTTGCCACTGGACAGGGGGGATGTGGCGGCGCCTGCGCAGCAGAACCCCGCATGGGACTTGGTGGGCGGAGCCAGGAAAAGCACGCGCGAAGCTCATGGCCAGTTGGGGGCATGATCGGTAGGAGGCAGACGCACCTGCCTTCTCTCCAGCCGAGCTAACTGCGTAGGAGGGCCTACGCAGCAGGGCTGAGCCAGAGGGCCTGACCGGAGGCCCAGAGACTGACCCCCTCAGCGGGGATAAGGACTTGAGAGATACACCCACTGTGTATTGCTGATACCTCGCAGGGTGAATAAAGAGTGTTGAAGAAGCTTGTGGTTTGTGAGTACTTGGGCTAGCAGCCCACAGCCCCTTGTGCCCTAGGCCCCCAGGCCTCCAGCCAGGGAGAGCCCCCCACTAGAGCCCCACCCGGGGGGCAGGGCATCACAGTCTTCCTGCCCCAGTGTGGCCCACCCGTCCCAGCAAGCCTTGACTTCCTGCTACAGTAACCCCAGCATGCTCCATATGCCCCAGTAACCCTTGCCTAAGCTGCCCTAGGGCCCCACTGTCCTTCCCTACTTACCCCCACTCCCTTGTGTCCCACCATGCTCCACTCCCTGAGGGCTCTGCCTCACAGCCATTGCAGTGTACCTCTACCTTCCTTGGCAACCCTGCTTCCCTGTTCCAGTAACCCTAGTGTGCCCCTCGCTCCCCAGATGTGTTGCCTCCCTTTCCATGTGACACCCCCCAGCAATCCCTGCCCTGGTGACACCAGCATATTCGCTCCACCACCTCCCTACCCTAGAGGCCCCAAATATACTATCTGGATTTAAACTGGTTCATATTATGGATTTTTGTTAACTTTGCTGAAGCAGTCTGACTGGCATAGAGGATGCAATTATCCACCATTAATTGATCTCAGTGGTGAAGGATTGCACCCATAGACTGTGATTCACAGATTTACTTTGGAGTAAGTAGATTGCAGCCATTGTGTAGCATAAGAAAACAACTATAGGTTAGAGCTGCAGCGGGTAGCACCTTTGCTGTGGGCGGTAACCACATTTTTGGGCACACCCAGCAGGCATCTGATTGGGGCACCAGGCCCCACATCAGGTGCCCGAAAATGCAGGTCGGTAATACCTGGGATGCTGATCCCGGCACCTGCAGCTCCCTGTGCTGACTCACGCCAGCTCATTAATATTAGTTATGTTATGTTATGGAACCAGAAAGGTTCCAGAATGTTCTAGGGAATGTTTCTTCTGACTTAGATGGCTGCTCACTCGATGGCCTCGTGTCCGTGTGGAATTCTGTGTTAACGGAGGCCATCGACCATGTAGCTCCCAGGTGTCTGCTCCCGAATCGCCAACAGTGCAGGTCCCCGTGGTATACAGAGGAGCTGCGGTGGATGGAGCGAGAAGGGCGGCGGTTAGAGCGACAGTGGTGTCACTCTTGTACTGAAATTGACTGATTGTAGCATAGAGTCTGGCTACGTACCTGCTGTGGCAGCGCAGGCAGCGAAGAAGTTTGAAGATGTGTGCAAGTAGACAAAATGGGCAGTCAGGCAGTGGGGTGGAAGTGTCTGCGTGGGGAAGAGGCAGCCAGGTGCTAGGGGAATGTTTATGGGAAACAAGGCTGAGAAAAGGATGATGTGTATGTATGGACAAGGCTGGGGGACAGGCAGGGGTGGGGGGAAACTGAGTAGATCGGTAACAGGCAGATAATTGCTGGGAGGGGTGTGTATGAGGGGGCTAGAAGTGGGTGATGTGTATCCATGGACTAAGGTGAGGGACAGCCAGGGGTGGGGAACAATGTTTGTAGGGGAAGGAGTACCCCAGTGATGGTGAAGTATATATGGGGAGAGAAGGCTGAGAGATGGGTTGTCATGGGTTTGGGGGTCCGCACCCCCACTTTACCGGGTTTGAGTGACTCAGTTTCCCTTGCGCACAGTTCTCTTGAATCAGTTCTCTCTCTGGCTGATTCAAGTGTGCCACGATGAAACTCCTTTGTCACACAAGGGCCCGATCCTTCCCATTTACAGACTCTTTACTCTC
>QEPC01008081.1:1664034-1686967 GCA_003113815.1 Sphenodon punctatus
GATTGTAAGCCCTAGGGGCAGGGACCGTGTCTATTTTATTACTTTGTAAAGTGCCAGGTACACTGCTGGCGCTATATAAATGTTTGTTAATAATAAATAAATAATAATAATAATAATAAATAAATAAAATAGTTGAAATGTATTAAAAACAGCTGATTCACGTAACAGCACTGTACATTTTACAAAACGTAGCTATTTACAGCTGTGGCTTTCACTCATTTTGCATGCGTGACCCCATCATAAGATTTAAATATTATTCCATTAGCTGAGATAGCACAATTCAAGGTGATGGTTTTGATCTACAAAGCCCTAAATGGCTTGGGCCTCAAGTATCTGAAAGACCACCTCTTCCCGCTTGTCCCGCTACGGCCTCTGAGATCAGCCAGGAGCCCCCTCTTGCAGGTACTGTCTGACCATAAAGTTTCTCCAGCAAGGGCATGCAGAGGGGCGTTCCTAGTGGCTGCTCCACGATTATGGAACTCCCTCCCCTTGGAGGTTCAGCCTAGTCTGAGCCTACTCATTTTCGAGAAACGATGTAAGACCTTTCTGTTTGGCAGGCAGGGATAGCGCTGCATGAAATTGGGTGTGTAGGGAAAAGATGAAGGCTAGGGGGATTTTTTAGACTTTTATATTGATTGTAAGCCACCCTGAGCCTTAATAGGAAGGGTGGCATATACATTTAATTAAATAAATCTTTTACCCTATAATTCCAGCTGTGCAGATCTCTTCCATGTTCTTTCTAATGTTTTTGTTTTGTCTTATTTTAAATTAGGTATTCCCATGCTATGGGTCATGAGTTGTTGTGACCCCACATGGAATCATGCCATCTGTGGGTGGAGTCACATTTCAGACTTGTACTTACGTGTCCTTATTGCTGTCTAGGGTCACAGTATCAAAATAAAGTCACAAAAGACAAAAAGTTTGGGAACCATTGTTCAAGCAGCAGGGCTTCATCACCTTCACACTTCGTATATAGCTGACATGTGTAGCACCCCCAAAAAGAAATTCCACACAGAAACCACCACTATAAATGTCACTATACTTGTCACAACCCTGCAGCACCACACTTGTCCCCCTTGGTATCTCAGCCTTCATCTCAAGCTAAAATCTAAAGGCTCCTGATGAATCATGAGAACACCAGCTTCCATTTTTAACAAGTTTCTAGCTACCATGTTTGCAGAGAAAACTTTGAGATTGTGACTACAGTGTGACCCAAAGATTTGTGATGCTGTCAGACAAAGACCAAATGCCTTTTTAGGCTGCATAACAGGTGCATTGTTTCCAGGACACGGGAGAAGATGGTAGTGCTGCTTTACTCAGCACTGGTGGGACTGCACCTGCAATACATTGACATTTATTTATTTAGGCATCAGCTTTCACTATAGCCTTCCCCATAAAATACAAATACAAAATACATAATAAATCACTTCACAAAAGTACACATATTTCCAGCATAAAACATACCTGTTTAACTAAGCCCCGTGGCAAATCCCACAAGATTCCTCATAACTCCGCTTTAACCACCCTCCGTTTCTTGGAAGCCAACCAGACGAAGGTTGCTAATGCCACCACATCTTCCAATCTTGCTAAGGAAAGGAGACCTTTATACCCCTGACCTGGCTCTAGATATACTGCCCCACCAATTAGTGGTTAAAGCCATACTGCCCTTAAACCATTATAATAGGCGCAAGTTAACAAAAAATGTTCCACTGTTTCCACCTCTCCGTGGGGGCACGTGCATAGGCGTTTAGCGTAAGCAACCCCCTTCCGTCATCCTTCAACCACGGCGGTCTGCACCTGTTGGAACCGCAAGAGTGTATAGCTTCTTCGGAGATCACAATTCATAAGGCTATCCAAGTATGCTTCCCAACCTCCACACTGGCTTCACCAACTTGAGCCAGGGGGCCACCCTCCAGTTCCCCAAGGCCGCTACGTCCTCCTGACACTCAAAGTCTTCTAGTCTAGACTGTGTTTCCTTTTTAATACCCATTAACGAACTAACGGCAAAATAGTTAAAGGAAAACCCAAGACTCTGGATCAGATAGCCCAAATATCTGAGCCATGGGTAACCTCTGGGACCTGTATATGCCAGCGCCGCCTGCAAACATTGTGGAAGGGAGCACTCTTGTAAGGTGAGCAATCTTAACCAATAGCGAATCACCATAAGTTTGGCATGTAAATTAATAGAGTCTGCACCTGCAATATTTGTTTGGGTCTGGGCACCACACTTCAAGAAGGATATAGAGAAATTGGAGAAAACTTGGGGAAGAGCAACCAAGATAAAGGGACTGGAAGAGAAGCCATATGAGGAAAGGCTGGAAGAACTGAGTATGAGGAAAGATGAGAGAAAAGATAAAGGAGGAACATGATACCAGTTTTCAAATATCTAACAAGAATGCTTTCCACTGTCACAAGATAGAACTATAGGAAATGGGCTTAAATTGCTGCAATTTAGCAAAGGGTCAGGATTGCACTTGACCACTTTAGTAGGGCCAGGATTCCCCCCATGGGATGCACCCAGGGTCATTAGGGCTGCGTTTGTGGGACCAGGTTGCAGCAACGGTTAGATACTAGGAAAACCTTTCTAACTATAAGAACTATTGAGTAATGGAATAAGTTGTATAGGGAGTTCTGGAATCTTCCTTGGATGTTTACAAAATCCAGCTGGACAAGCAAGGGGTTGGACTAGTTGAGGTCCCTTCCAACTTTACCATTCTATGAAACCAATAGACAAACAAAATAAGCTGAAATTATATTTTTTGGGTTGGGGGGAGGGGGACCCTCATGATTCTAAAGATAATCTTGTGATTTAAGGGAAGGCTCTTGAATCAAGGATTCTAAATATTTGGGCCTGGCAACTCTGTTACATCTTTGAAAACATCAGTCATAACAGTAGGTGTTTTTACATGAGATGCCCCCATGCATGGACCCCCACTGTCCATGTGGGGAGAGCTGTAAATTTGGAGTGTGGGGTGTACGGTCCTGTGACCCATGTATTGGCCACCCCGTACGGGGGTGGGGTGACGACAGGGTGGCCACACGTGGGCCACTTGTGTGAAGTGTCCCCCCATGCACAACACCCCTACACCCTCCACATGTCAACCAGGGACCCTCTCACCTGCAGCAGTGCTCCTCTAAAAACACCCAGTGATCCACCTCTTTAGTATGTCTGCATAGTGCCTAGCATTGCTTTTCAACAACCACCCAATCTACGCAAGCTACTAGTCAGAGCCAAACTCACACCAACTGTTGACAATCCTGGCTCACATCCCTGCTCGTCTAACTGATGCATCACCTGCTCTTATCTTAGAAAAACAACCACCTTCAAGAGCACAACTACCAACAAGACCTACCTCACCAGGCTAGATTCTGCCTGTAGAATCAGCAATGTTATTTACATCATTCAATGCAAACACTCAGGTTGCCACATACAATATGTTGGTAAAACCACCACAGATCTGCGTACCCGCTTTAGAAATCACAAATCTGCTATCCTGACCAAAAAAATACAACCTGTTGCTAAACACTTTAATTTAGAAGATCATGAACTATCAGATTTAGAAATATTCCCCATTGAACACCTACCAAACCCTGTGATGCTGAATAAAAGCCAAGAACGTGTACCTGAGTTCTCGCATCCTGGCGAATGTTCCATCCCTTGTCTCTCCCTCTGTTCCCCCTTCCCTGTCTCCTCTCCCCCTGTCTTTAGATTGTAAGCTTTTGGGCAGGGACCAGGTCTATTTTATTCTCTGTAAAGCGCCAGGTACATTTCTGGTGCTATATACAAATGCTTATAATAATAATAATAATAATAGCGTATAGAGATCTTGGCCTCTAGATGCTGCTGCAATACTATACAAACATAACAGATGAAGTACTGTGTATGACCCCTCTGCTGGCATGCTCAGCCACTTTTTCCTTTCCATAGCACACTCAAGTTTTGTCTTCTCCACTGGCACATGCAACTTCTTTTTCCACTCCTGCATAAATTCCTGCTTTGGCACAATAAGTCCATCTTCCTCAGTATCCTCCTCACCCTGGCATGCTCAGCCCTCTCCCCTTGGCATCTGTCTACTCACCTGTTTTTGATACTTATAAGTTATTTGACCCCTCTCTTTTAATGCTAATTACAGTATCTGGGGCACCTCACAATTTGGAAATAAGTACATTAATATATGTGTAAATGTAAATAAATACATTCCTAAATACAATTTGTAATGTATTTATCTTCCCAACTTCCTTCTGAGGCAGGGCAGTGCTGATACCCCAGTTTTAGAGGCATAATAAGGTTGCCCCAACCCTAAGAGTTAAAAATCATGAGCCTTCCCAAAATCATGAGTTTGGTTATTGGATTGCTCTCAAGATTTTAATATGATCATTTTGAGTTCTTTTTATGGTTCTTTTGGTTAGTTAGCCTCTAGTGTTATGTTTTGGTCATAATTTAACACTTAAGCCTACAACCCTTATCCCTGTAACCATGAAGGCTGTAAAAACTTAGTTTTTGAAAACTAAAATTATCAAGATTTTAACCCCTCCTGCCCAAAATGCAAGAGTTGCCAGCCTGTGGGAATAGAGCACAAGGAGACTAATGGCACAATCCTCACCCAAAGTCAATGGGAGTTTTGCTGTTATTTTTAGTGAACTGAAGCACTTTCAGGACTGCAGAGCAAGGGTGGAATTTTGCCAATTCTGTGCAAGGGAAGGGGAAGTTAACCAAATAGCCGTGGTCTGGATGCCAGTATAGAGCTAGGGAACCTTGCCACTGACTCCGTGTGATCTCTGGCAATTTAAATCCAACCCCCCCTGCTGACACCATTGCCAGTAGGAGCTCTGCCATTTATATTAGCAGCTATTAGCCAGACAGGATCAGGGAACATGATGGGAGCTGAGGGGAAAACAACAGAGAATGGATCCCTCATTGTGATCTGTTGGGTGCTTCTCCCAAGTCACTGTGATTGGCCACTGTCGGAGATAGGATGTTGGGCTAGATGGGCCATTGGTCTGACCCAGAATGGTGGTACTTATGTTTTTAATTAAATTCTGCCCCCCAGCCAGTGAGAGCAAGCCTCAAACTATTCGAGCCTGCACTAAACTCCCATTGGCTCAGGATTGCCCTTGGCCACTTCAGTGGTCTCAGGCTTTCCCCCTACGGGAGGTGCCCAGGATCACTTTAGGCGGAGTCTGCGGGACCAGCTCCCCTCAGAATGGGGCTCAACAGGGGGAGGGGGCAGCGGCAGGAGGGAGCTGGCAGTGCGCTTGCGCGGCTTCCGACCACGTGGCTGCTGCGCGGCCGCTGGGAGCAGAGGGCCGGGCTAGGAGCGCCATGGCGGCAGCTGCAGCGTGTAGCGGGGACACCGCCTCCATCGCCGCGCGGGCCCCATGCGCCTTCTCCCCTAGCGACTGCCGCTACCTCGCTCTGTCTGGGCCCGACGGGCGGCTCCGAGTGTGGGACACGCCAAGCAGCCGCCTGCAGCACGAATACGTGCCCTCCGCCCACCTCAGCGCCGCATGCACCTGCCTGGCCTGGGCCCCGCCGGGGGGAGCCAGGCAGTCCCCGAGCAAGGTACAGTACGGCCACGGGGGAGCGGGCGGAAGGCGGGGTCTGCCTGGTCCCATGTGCGGCCGGGTTCACGTCACCCACCGCTGCCCCCAGCACCATGTGGTGGAGCAGGGAGGACGGGAAGCCCGCAGGCCCCAAGTTCAGAGAGGGAAGATTCTTCTCCCCCTCCCCCTGCGTTAGGGTAGCTGAGCCCCCTTGTGTGTTTGTGCGCGCGCGCGGGTGGGCCCTTCTGCCAAATGTGGAGACGGGATCTCAGGAATGGGCCTTCTCCTCCTGGGAGCGCATGTGCCTCCCTCCTCAATCTTTCTGAGCCTAACACTTCCCTCCCCTAGCGCCTCCTTGGTCAGAAGCACACGTGTGTTGGCTAGCCCTGGACGGATCACATGTGGGGCCTTCCCCAAACCCCTGGGGAAACTTTCCGGGGGTGGATTGAAGGCTTAGATACGGACATTAGGGGTGGGAGGCGAGTTGGCACTTGAGCTAATGTTAAGGGAGCCTTGCTCAGTATTTAGGGGGTTTGTGAGACTATAGGAAGAGGCTTTTTGCTACTGACTGTGCATGCACAGTATGGAGAGAGTTTCCCGGCTTGAGTTTGATCATAAGCAGATCTGTGCTTATACTGTGATAATGTTTTGCACTTCTGTGGTGTCTTTCATCTTGATTCTTTAAGCACTCTAGAAATCTTGCTGATGACTGCCAGTTACCTACGTGATTGGTGAGTATGACCACAGTCTACAGATGGGGAAGACTGGTACACAGGTTATGTGCCTTACCCAAAGTCATTTGGTGAGTCAGTGTCAAAGTCAGGAGGAGAATCATGGGAGCAGCCACTATTGTATTCTTGACATGTATCCAGTTGAGCTCCATTTATCCCAGACATTGGCAGAATTAAACCAGGGAGCCAGTTAACTATGAAGGAATAAGGAGCTGATGCTTTCATGTGGGGGTGGCAGGAGGAATCGTGGGCAAAAGTATTTGGTTTTTACCAGTGCCACAACCACGGCTCTTCAACCAGAAACTTGGCACCAAAATATAGCGTACACATCTTGGTTGTACTTTTCTTGTCCAATAAGTAAGTCTTACATATTGTCATATTCTTGTCCTTCTACATCAGCTGCTTACATTGGGGGGAGAGAGAGAGAGAGAGCGAGAGCACCCTGGTACTGGGGTGTTGGATTCAGTCTGTGGGCTTTGGTCCCTGCTTGGTCAGCTCTTGCTGTAGTGCCTTCCCATGTTTATAAATGGATCCTCAAATTATTTAGGGTGGATAGTTGTGCTAGGGAACAGGAGTGCCATAAAGCAGATATGTGCAACATCCATTGACTTGCCTTGGAGCAATACATGGCGGGGGAATTCTACACTTTTGGAGTGTCTCATTTCTACAGCTTACTCCCAACCTGATGTGTCAGTAGCATTAAAAAAGGGAACATTTTAGCTTGGCAAGGACTCTGGTTACGTTGAAATTTGAAACCACACCAATTATTTTCTAGCCAAAATAGTGCCCTTGGTGGTGGTTCAGAAGATGATGGGGCCTAGCTTATTTTCATAACATCTGTTCAGAGATTTCAAAGTGGTTATATCCTTACTGAATTTATCCTTACATGCCTGAAATAGGAAGTAAGCTCATGTCACAGGTAGGGAAACTTGAGAGATTACAAACTTCTCTAGGTCCAGTGGAATTTGGTGGCAGAGATGGTAGTAATTCTTCACTGTCGTGTGCTGTAATTTGTTCCCTTATCTCATCTCTCTTATAACACACTCATGGCATGGGCCGTGTCTTAGGTAGTAGATCGGATGCTTTGCATGTATAAGGTCCCAGGTTCGATTCCCCGGAATCTCCGATTCAGGTTCTCTGGTAGTACGCCTGGATGAGGCCTCTGCCAGAGAGCCAGATTGGAAACCCTGCTGCCATGTCAGGTTGTGACAATACTGGGCTAAGATGGATAGGCAGCTCCTTTATATCCTTATAGTATTCAGTCTGGTTAAGAGAGCTATCTGTAGGTCTACATATCCTAAGCATGTAACTTTGGGGCAATGCATTTGATGCCAGTGTGGATGGAGCCAATCCATGTAATATCTTGTAGTGCAGCTTCATAATATTGTAGCATTTTCCAGGTACAATATTATAACAGAATAATGCATATGAACTCCCTAATCAGCTTTTGGGCACAAACTGTTTGAACATGGTTTTCTAAAACAGTGATAATATAATTCTAAATCTCAGCATAGTCATGAGGCTTGTTGAACAAATAATTAGCCAAATTTCCTTGTAGTAATTCTCTTTTAATATGTAAGCACAGCCTGTGAGCATGGTGCTTTGGAACGGGAAATCTTTCACATTTTGTTGGTTGTCATTATTTTTAGCAAGCATTTATATAGCGCCAGCAATGTATCTGCCGCTTTACAAAATAATTGAATAGATACGATCCCTGCCCTAGGGCTTACAATCTGAGAGACGGGGGTGGAGTGGAGACGAAGGAAGGGGAACAGAGGGAGAGACGAGTGTAACATTCCCGAGGATGCGAGGTCCCAGGTGCATGCGCTTGGCTTGGTTACATAGAGAATGATGGCTGGTTGGTCCATGTGGTGAGGATATGAGTACACAGACCTCAGGTAACAGATTGTACTGGATGGAGGATATCAGTAGGAGTTAGGTGAGGAGTTGGGGAGGGCAGAGCGGAAGAGGTGGATCTTGAGGAGGGAGGCTAGCTCTCATGTTGAAAGAACTGAAGAAGTAAAACAGAGCGCTATCCCAGTAGTATATACTGCGTATGCTGTTTGTTAAATCAGTTTTGCCTCCTTTTTTACATGATGTTTTAAGGACAATTCAGGTGACTTTTTGCCAAGTTCCACTTGAGTGAGACAAAGTGAATTCATATTCTAAACTCCTACCCTTTCAATACGGAAAGCACATTTTTGGCCAGGATGGCAAATGAACTGCAAACAAGAGGTTTTTGAGCTGTTGTCCTTTTAATTCGTAGCCCTGTGGTGACTGTCTTGATACAAATACTGCAGCAGACATGTCAACAAGATAGTTAATAACTGTACGCTCCAAGCAAATCCATAGAAGATCTCTAATCTGTGAATATGTTTGGGGGGTGCAGTTAACTTTTATTATTATGAAACGTTTGGAAGGCTTGGAAGCTGTGTGATGAGTTGTCCCAAGTGCTGTGCATTTGTCACACCTTTCCCTTCCTTTAGTGAGCCTGCCCATACATGAGGGTTAAGAGTAGCAAAGCTGCTGGTATGGAGACTTGGACCCCTGTCTCCTGCATCCAGTGTGAATGCAGTCTAGAAATCTTCCTTGAAACATTTAGAAGCGCTTGTATTCCTTAAAAATAAAACTTTGATTATGTTCTTTCAAATATTCTTTAGTCAAAATCATAGCTGAATTATAAACTTAAAATCATCAGTGCATGTGTGTTAAAGAAATGGACGATTGTATTTGAGAGAATGAAGGAAAGCCTAGATGGTCTCTGATATCCAAGGCTGTGAAGTCAGTGGAGGTTCAGTTGATGGAGAGATCATTGTAAATTGGGCGCCTACAGTTGACCTTATATTCTAGCGATTTGGGATTTTTTAAGCATTTCAATATTGATCAGTATCTAAATCACCTATTATATAAGCATCTTTCACCCTGGAAAAAAACCAGTATCTCAATCGTGCAAAGGCATGTCTGTTCATTACATTACATGTTATGAATTGTCCCACTGGAATTCACACTGGTGTAAATCTTTGTAGGATTGACATACAAATCTGAATGCCCCACTACGTAGGGTAAGGACGGATATTTCAACACATAAATATGTTAACTGTTTTTAAGTTGCCTTTGAAAATTCTTACTACTTGCTATCATTTGGTGACATCACAAATACTAGAAGTTGTATGATCTTCAGCAAGGCTATACATTTTAATAAATCGGTACCTACTTCAGAACTGAAGCCTGTCCACTGCCTCATCTAAGATGAAAGGACTTTGGTGCACCAAAGGAAAATAAATACAAATATGGTTAAGTTAGTACTGGAATCTTCAATAGGAATGTAGTCCTCATCTTCACTGGCCAAAGAAGAGTTTTTAAACATTTTGCTATTGCCACATTTAACCTCAATTTTAACTCACTCTCTCCTTGTCACATGCTTAAGAACCAGGTTTAAAACTCATTCACACAAGTTTATGAACATTTGGACCTGGTTATTAAACCATGTGACAAGGAGAGAGACAGTTAAAACTGAGATTAAATGTGGTGTATGTGCACCACATGCAGTCGTGCAATTTGGATCAGCATTAGTTTTGCTCTTTCTGTGATTCTATTGCATTTTTAGGATCATTTCTTTTAGTGAAGATGAGTCCTGAAAGTACACTTAACAAAAGACTTCTACTTTCTGCATAGCTCTAGTTTTACCGGAAAGACATTAAAACAAAGTTGGGAGGAAAAACTTACTATTCAAATTTGGTTTATTCTCATTTTTTAAAAGTAAATTGACCTACGCTTAACTTCCGCTAATACTCTGTTTAGTTTTTAATGTAAAAAAGCCAAGAAAAAATATTTTTGTATTGTTTAAATCTTCAGTTTGAGCTTCCAAATACTGTGATTTTCATATCTAGGGACTGGGGACATGTTTTAATTTGATGTTGCATGTCACCTTTTGTAGAGTTTGACATCCAGGTGAAGGAATGAGGAGGAGTACACAGAATGTTGGCGCTCAAAAAATATAATCTGTCCAAGTTCAGGCCCAGTCTGTACCTGAGACTGGGTATAGACTGGTCCTCCTAAACCAGTACAAGAATACCATCATTTGCATACAGTTTTGTCTAAAAACCTGTTTATTGACCCTCTCATGCCAGTTTAGTATGGTTATTTCTGTAGTGGGCTTAAGCCTAAAATGATGCTGATTAAACCAGATTAATGTGTATGCGAGTGCTAAGTGGTACTAAAAGCCCAGTGGCAGCCATTCCGCTCTGCATCGTGTGTGTGTGTGTGTGTGTGTGTGTGTGTGTGAGTGACACAAACCTCTTTGGACTTCCTGGGTATGCATTAGTGCAGATATCCTGTTTTGTGGAGGAAGCCTTTTTGCCTGCTGTTAACTTACTTTTAAATAAAATCATAAAGTATTAGGACACAAACTCAATATAAAATCCTAAACCTAGTCCAAAGGTAGATAAAAACTCATGTTCTTGTTCTTTGAAACCAACCTTTATACTCAACTAAGATTAAATCTGAATGGAGACATTTTGGATGATACACTATCCTGAAGAACTGGTTATTTTCTAGTTAACTGTTGCTTCCTCAAGGGCTTATTAAAACCAGTAGTGTAAAAGCATATTTTTCACTGTGGCATGTACTGATTTAAACTGTAAACCTGTTTATAAAAACCTTCTATAAGAAGCTCATCTTCCAGAGTTCTCACACAGATCTTATTCTGCTGTACAAAGAGTTTATCCACACTGCTGCTCAAGGGTTATGAGGGATGGCTTACCACATATCGTGTGCATGGTGGCTTGGTGCAGAGCATGCTGTGTGTCTTCCCACATGGCACAGTAGACTGCCCCAGATTGACTGCAGAGGATTCTGGGAATTCAGACTTCCCAGGGTGTCAGCAGTGTGCAGTTCAAGTGGTAGATGCAAGCTGAAATCAGTTTCTTGACCTTAACATCAAGATGATAAAATGAGGTGAGGGGAAACCCAGGAGAACAGCTGTAGAAAAGGTGACTTCCATGTGACTCCTGAGCAGTAGAACAGATTTATTATTTATTTATTTAAATGTATACGCTGCCCTCTCCTGCTATAAGCATTTTGGGGCGACTAAATTACGTAGCAACTAAAATTCAATTAAAACAATCTAAAATTCACAGATTAACAGAATCCATACCCCAACCCACCTGATAACCAGAATTTGGTCCGGTAACCAGGATGTCCACACACGATGCAGAGTGGAATGGCTGCCACTGGCTTTTAGTACTGCTTAGCACTTGCGCACACATTAATCTGGTTTAATCAGCACCATTTTAGGCTTAAGTTCACTAAAGAAATAATCATACTAAACTGGAGTGAGAGGGTCGATAAACAGGTTTTAAGACAAAATTGTATGTGAATGATGGTATTCTTGTACTGGTTTAGGAGGACCAGAGCCTGGTATAGGCTGGACCTGAGCCTGGTCAGGAAATACAAGCTGCACTTCGCTTTAGAACAAGGATGGGGATCCTCCAGCCTCACCCCATCTAATCTAGCCCAAGGTGGGTCTCCCATGGCTGCTATTGATGTGTGTGGTCTGGGCAAGGCTGCTGTTTCCTGCCTGTAGAGGAGCCAGGAAACTGGTGTTTCCTACTGAACAGCTAATTATTGGGGAGCACCAGACCACCTTCCTGATGCATACCTTTTTTGGTGTGGTTCACTAGCCAATTTTTAAATTGCATGTATGATGTATGGCCTCTAGACAATAAAGGGTCTTCACCCCTGCTTTAGATGTTAACACTTTGCTAAACTGGGAGCAGGGTATTTTGGATGCATAGTCTTACCATAGTACAAGGATTCGAGAACCAGATCTGCTATGACACTGACTTCCCCTGTGGTCTTGGGCAAATCGGATAACTTTCTTGTGACCCGATTTCTCCCATCTGTAGAATGGGGATAACTAACTTTCTCTTCTCAGGATGACTGAAGGATTACTCATCTGAAAAGGGCTATAGAAGTGCAGAATTCTGTTACTGCTTGATCCTCTGTTTTTGGGAATCAACCATTGTACTTGTTTGGCATTCTGCCTCCTACCTTGGAACAAAGCTAAGATAGGAAATTGAACCTTCTGCATGGAATAGAGTCCTTAGGGCAACACAATCCTCTTGTCTGGTTAGTGCTGGAGCTAGTCCTTACTGCTGACTCAAGTCCCATTCACCTCAATAGCATTCATGTTGATGCTAATGCCTAGCACTGGTGCTAAGCTGTTATAGAGGTCCATGCACTAAACCAGGGGTGGTCAAACTGACTCAGGAGCTGCAGACTGCTCTTAGTGAAGACTGGTCCTGGGCCCTGTGCTTAATGATTCTGTGTTGGCTTTACACCCGATTCTTGGCAGCTGAATCTTAACTGCTTCCCAGTCTCAGCAGCCAATACTGCAAAGCACTGACTTTACTGGCCAATTGGAAAGCAGGAGAGAGTTTCATATGCAGACTTGCATATGTATCTTGTGGCTCTAGCTGTATGAAGATTTTGTTTTGCAGCTTAAGGGGTTGGGAACTTTGGCCACCTCTGCCTTAAACCAGTAGGGTGATTTCATCCAGTGTATTGTGAGTTTGACTTGGAATACAAGCTTGTTAGTTTATGCTAAGATTTTTAATCCTGTTTTATCATGCTGATTACCACTGGCTGTAAATTCAGGTTGAGATGATATTTTTTCCTTCCCAGCTGCATTTAACTGCAAGGTTCTAGACTCCTCTTTTAGACAGTTGATTAAACTAACTTGTTGCCTTGTTTCTCTCCTCCTTCCAATCTCTTTCCAGGAGGGACCTCTGAGAAAGAAGAGGAAATCTGAAGCTGCAGAAGCAGGCACGCAGTATGATCTCTTGGCTATTGGTACTGCAGTTGGCAGCATTTTATTATACAGCACAGTAAAAGGAGAATTACAGAGCAAACTAGTAAGACACTTTGCATCACTGTTTGTCCTGTATAGTAAACTAGGGTATTCTTCTGTTTGCTTAAATGTAAGGTGCATTAACTTGACCGAGTTTTAAATTCTGAATGGTTACGTGTTTTTATAGTTGACATATAAATGTAGATATAAGATAGCTATAATAATGCAGGAGAAACAGAGTGACTCTGCTTTGGGTGTGGCTAGTACATCTAGGATAAGATTTTTCCCCCTAGCCTCAGCCAATATCCTGTGAATACACGCATGTAACACTTCGCTGAGTTCTTTTAACTGAAGATGAGAGTAAGAGTTTAGCGCCGCGCCTTCCCCCTCCCCCCGAGTATTAAACCCTTCAGACTAAAGACACACCTTGTCTCTTCTAAGAGGTGAGCTTAAATAAGTCAGACTACAAGTTTTGATGAGTCAACATAAGGATTCTCCCCAAATACATAAGGATGACAGTCCTATAATGCTACCAGTTCTTTAAATACATGTAATCTGCTCCTGGAGATGCCCTCCTCCCCACCCAAGCATTGTTTGTGTCTTGGATTTTATCAAAATTAACCAACAACATGGTGCTGTGTATACAAAAGGTAGAGTGCTACTCTTCACAAAACCATATCTGAAATCCTCCTGGTTTTATATTGAGTCACGGATGTAGAGGCAAACTTACGGGAAAGTGCCTTTGCCCTGTTTCCTCATGAGATAGCTTAGCAAAAAGCAACTTAAAGGTGGTAAAGTATATATCGGGAGACTTCTTAAAAATGTTTTACTTGTATTGACATAGAAAAAACATATTAGATAATTCAGTAGACTTGAATCAAAAGCCAGGTAGATAGTCACTTAGTTTTGAACATACATTTTTGGTGTGCTAAGCAAATGCAGGTATTTTATTTGTGGGGGAAACTTTACGAGGGATACGTCTCGTGTATTTTTTGGTGCATTCATGACTGTACTGGTTTATTACCTCTATTAGTGATGAAATAGTGTTTTGTGTTTATCTCTTTCTGAAAATAAATTGGAGTAAGGAAAGCATTTCCTCACTTCATAACTGAAGTCGGACTTCTGGTCTTAACTATATTGTTCATAAAACTTAAAATATTTCCCTGCCCGCAGCCTTTGCTATGATGATAGTCACTTGGTTTCGCTGTCTTCTGATGTTGAATGAGGATACTTTTCTCTTGGCTGTCTGAGCAGGCTGGTGCTGACTCTATCAAATTCAATACATTTTAAGAAAACTCAAATAAGGGTTAATAGTTCAAGTTACCAGTTCACTAATATTCTTTCAAAACTGTTTAATCCTTTTGAGGAAATATCCAGTAACTTTTTTTTACATTAGTTTAATTCTGTTCATTCTGTCCAGAATAAACCTTGAGAAAATAAAGATATTTAGCCCCTTGAATTCTGATGGGAGGTCTCAAATTAAGTACATTCTGATGCATTTTTACACTTACCGTACCCCCCTTGCCCCTCCAAAATCTGCTTTGATGGTTTGCCCTCTGGCCCCAGACTATCCTAAGATATTGATGGGGAAATCCTTCCAGCGTTGTGTTCCGAGTTTTCCTCCTCTCTTTCTATGTTTACCCTCTCACTGTTTTTTTTTTTTTTTTTTTAAGGGGAGTTCTGCACAGTAAAATAAGTATGTAAATAACAGTCCCCGATTTCAGGGCGTCAGAGCAATTGCGGCTCTATTTCCGTGGCAATTAGTGCACGTGGAAATGCACTCTTCCACTTTTAGCCCACAGGAACGCCTGCCCTTGTAAACCAGGGCTGCACAAAGTGTGGCCCAAGGGCTAGATGCAGCCTGCAAGGACCTTTCCTGCGGCCCGCCATGCCACCTCCTTCTTTGGCAATCACCTTTCCTCCAGTCCCCGCACTGGCGTGAAACCCTCCTTCGTCCAGGCAGCAAGCTTATTAAAGGCACTGGCCGGATTCCTCTTCCCTGACTCCAGCTTCCTGCTGCCGCCGATGTCTCCACCTGAGCCCCTCGCTGCTGCTTCTACCACCTGGATCTCCAGCCCCTTGCTGCCAAGGGGTGGGGTTATGCAAATTGGGGGCGGGACCACCTGCAGTCCAGGGTTAGGTCCAAACCAAATGTTCTGGCTCTCGGCACGAATCAAGGTGAGCGCTCCTGTTGTAAACGCTTCATTTGGGGGCCTGGTCATGCATGAGTGTTCTTGTGGGATAAAAGTGAAATAGCATGT
This sequence comes from Sphenodon punctatus, assembly GCA_003113815.1. Lineage (NCBI taxonomy): Eukaryota > Metazoa > Chordata > Lepidosauria > Sphenodontia > Sphenodontidae > Sphenodon > Sphenodon punctatus. The sequence continues at coordinate 1,679,421 of QEPC01008081.1, forward strand.
TCTCACGTGTGCTAATTGCCGGAAAACAGAGCTTCGATTGCTGTGACGGAAGTTTCCCTGCCTCCCCAGTAACATGTGAAAGTGGCCTTAGTTTACTCTCCAGGCTTCTGAGTTTGCTCCTAATTTCATCAGATCTGGTAAGAGTTGTGGCTGATGTTTCTTGCTGAGCTCTTTTGTTTGGTGAGATGTTTTGTGCAAGGGAATGCCACAATAGGCTCTGAGTTGTGGGGGAGAAAAGCTAGTGAAGTTGAGTGGCTTACTTAGATCACTGGTTCTCAAACTGGTCTGAGACCACGGTAATACACAGTGGGTCTGCAGAACTAGACCTGGTTACAGGAAAGCAAACTTAGAACCCAGCCAGCACTAAAGACTTCTCCAGGAGGGGAGGGCTAGGGGTGACTATAGTGCACACAGTGGGCGTGGATTCCTTGTTGCCAGCACATGGTGGTCATGGTCATCCCTGGATCTCATCCTCTCTCCAGAGATGGCTATGGTGCTGGCATGGACCAAAGCCACTCACCGTGTGTAGTTTGGCCAACTTGTGATGATCATATGCGAGTTCTTGGCCATCGTCAATGTATGAAAAGTGGTCCGTGAGAAATTTGGGAGGTTGACAGTGAAAGTAGTCCATTAGTACAAAGGGTTTGGGAACAACTGATTTGGAACGGTTAATTAGATGGGTCAGGTTTGTTTGTATCACTGGGGGTGCATGTTTGTATAAGTGCCAGTGAAGGATTGAAGTCCTCCCTGCAAATGACTTTCAAGCACTTGAGTTAGAAACTCCTGCATTTAGCTACATCTTCCTGAATCTTGTTTAAAACTAGAGAATAAATCTCTCTCTGGGCAAATGCCTCTTTTCATTTAATTTCTCTACCCTAGGTTAACCCCCCTTCAAAGGTGAGTTTCTCATTGTGTCAAGCAAGAACACTCATTAACCAAGCACCATTCATTTGCCATTTACGAGCTAATAATGAAAGCTTTGTTATCATTGTAGAATGTTGGTCATGATAATAGAATAAACTGTGTACGATGGCACCAGGACAACGGTTGCTTATATAGCTGTTCAGATGACAAAAACATTGTGGAATGGAACGCACAGACATGCAAAGTGAAATGGTGAGTAAGCTTGGTCTGTAGTTAAAGTTGTCAGCTTTTCTTTTACCATGCTTCTGTGTCTCCCTTGTATAATATCTAGATCTAGGCCACAGTCCACCATATGCTCACTTCAGAAGTGAAGCCTGCAGAGCTACTTCAGAGTAAGGGTGTGGTGAATCACAGCCCTAGTCTAGACTTGAAGTTACCACGCAGGCCAGTCAGGCCCTGAACCTCAATACCAGCTAGGGCTTGATGTCTGTTTTCTGTACTTGAAAGGAGAGTTGCTACAGCCATGGCTTTCTCTTGAAGATGCAAGAGCAAGCATTCTCAACAAAAATAGATGTTTAAATTTTTCTGACCTATTTTTGTACTCTTGTAACTGCTGCATAGAAAATCCTTAGCACAAATGTTTAACAAATTTCATTTGGAAGGTCGCTTTCTGGGAATATGGAAGACACTGAAATTTTGGGATAGTAATGGTCCGTATGCTACCTCCATCAATTTTGGATGCTATTGGTTTATAGCTACTTTGATAAGTAGCTATAAACCAATGGCAACTTATTATACATGCTGGCCAAGATTCAATTAAATGCATGCGTTCATTCAATTTTTACCCTTCCCACAAAGGCTCAGGGCAGCTTACAAAAATATAACAATAAATATATAAAAGCACTTAAAAAACCTAAGCCCTACCCAATGCTATCCCAGCCTGCCAAGCAAAAAGGTCTTCAATTTTTTCTGAAAGGTAAGCAGGCTCAGACTTAGGCAGACTTCCAAGGGGTGAGAGTTCCATAATTGTGGAGTAGCCACTGAGAATGTGCCTCTGCGTCCCCTTTTTGTACAAAGCTCACTGGTAGCTGGTACTCACAAAAGGGCGTACTCGGCCGACCTCGGAGGCTGTGATGGAACATAAGAGGCGGTTTTTCAGAAACTTGGGGCCCAATCCGATTAGGGCTTGGGGTCAAAACCAGCACCTTGAATTGTGCCCAGAAAGCTATTGGCAGCCACTGCAGACTTGGGAGCACAGGTGCAATGTGCTCCTGGTGACCCACTGCTGACAGAAGGCAGGCCACGTTCTGCACCTACTTTAGCTTCCAAACAGTAATCAAGGGCAACCCCATGGAGAGCAAATTGCAATAGTCTAGCCTCAAGGTTACAAAGACATGGATGGTGGTGGCGGCCAGGTTCCGAGTCTGATTAAAAAAAGGTCTGGTATTAACTGGGATCTTGAGCGTTAAGTGCCTCTGAAAGGCTGGTCATTATTTAGATGTAACTTTTCAGAGGCTTTAGGCACTCATTTTAAAAATCTTGTCGAACGACACTAGTGGCAAAATGGATTAACCAAAGTGGAACATTTGTAGACTAAATTGCCGTCGTCTAGCCACCACATGTTCTGGAACTAAAAAGTAAATATTTTGTGAAATAATATGACTGCTATCCAAGAACATATTGAGCCCATGCTTTGTTTGCTCACAGTTGTGTCCGAGCACTAGTGCAATCAGCCTTCCTAAGTGCTGTCACTAGTGGAAGGCTGAAGAAAAATTCTAGTGAGGATATGCTTTCGACTTGTAATGGATTGAATTGAGCCATGCAGTACGCTGGATAGCAGTCTTAGTGAATGATTGTTTAGCTGTAAAGCTACGCTACCCTTCTGTCCTGGGAGTAGTCTACTAGGACTGGCGCATTTCTGGAGTAAGGTGTCAAGAATTGTGCATTGCTGTGGCCCATGGGAAGAGTTTTTTAGGACTTCTAAAACTCAATAAAATTCACCTAAAATATTAAGAACGACAACTTAAGATGGGCACTTCAAATCTTTGGTCTTTGGCCATTAATGTGCTGGTACAATTAAAACAAAAACTCCTCTCAGGCTGGGAAAACTGTGAAACCGCTCTTACTTCCTTGAACTCACTTTTTTTTTTTAGCCCCTTCTGTAGTGCTTTTAAAAAAAAAAGTGTATGAGGTCATCCTTAGCACTCTGTTCTTTCTTTGCCAACCTTGCAGTAAATGGAAAGGTGACAACAGCAGCGTGAATTCATTGTGCATCAGTCCAGATGGAAAGATGCTACTTTCAGCTGGTCGAACCATCAAACTGTGGGACCTGGAGACCAAAGAAATCTACCGAGTAAGTTCTTGGGGTCTTTTAGGGTAGACCATACCTAAAAACAGCCTTCCCCTGGTCAACGTCATTATGAGAAATTGGGTATTTACTTCAGAATGCATTGTGTACAAACTGCATTGAAGAATAAATATATGACAATCGGGGTTGCCGGAAAGTGTTGCTGTGATGCTACTTTGAATTGTGCTTTTGACTGGCTGAATGAAGACACCAAATTCCTTGGCTGTGACTGAGCACACTACCAGTAACCCCTTGCAAGCCATTAATACAACTTTTCTTTCCTTGAGATGACTTCTGGGGTGTGTGCTTGTAAAGCTGAGTAGAGTAACACACGCCAAATAGGTTAGTATCCGTTATGCAGTGTGTACTGTGTAGTTGACAGCACCAAAGCATCTTTCAGAAAGCATGGTTTGACTTTGATTGTCACTCTGGTCATCTACTGACCTTTTGTCTAAGCAACTAGGACACAGGTTAGCAAAAAAACCTGATTGGGTCAACTGAAAACTTGGGTCTGAACAGATTACATGTATTACATGACGTGAGCATATGATTCTCCACTTGAAAATTTTGGGTATGGTGTTGATTTGATTTTTTTTTTTTTTTTTAAATAATGCTGTATTGGTGTGATCACAAGAAGTGCCAGAGCTTTAAGGAAAAAAATAATCTTCAGATATTGACCAGGGCAGATTTATTTATTTATTACAGGCATTTATATCCCGCACCCTCCTGCACACTGGCAGCTCGGGGCGGCTATATAATGCGGCCATGCTTTCATATTTGATATCCTTCCACCCCTTTTGTCATTACTGTCAATTTCTTTGTGTGGTGCTGTTTGTTCCTCTCTACCCCCTCCATCCCCCCGGCTATTAGACCCAGTTTTATGTCTTTTTATGATCCTTGACAATGTGAGGAAATACCTCTTGCTACTCTCCACGCTTTTTCCTCAGTCTGAAATTCCCGTCTTTTCTGCTTGTGTAACATCTTCATTTTGAGAATTCCCTGGGATTAAAGAAACCTCTCGCAACCTTAAAATCTCATTATGAAGTCCTAAAAACTTGTTCACTCACTGATCTTGTACTACTTCTTGCTTCATTGAAATCCTACTCCAGAGGTTCCCAAATCAAGTTGCATTATTGGCGGATGGAATCACGATCCTAATTTGATATTTCCAATACACTGCATGTCTTTGCTGTCTGGGATTGTGGGATCATGTCAGTCTCAAAATAGGGTGTTGCAGGCAAAAGTTTGAGAACTGCTGGCCTAGTTTAATGCTTCTCATCACCGTTTAAAAACTTGTCACGTGACTCTTCCTGACCATCCCAACTCAGATGATGATTTGATTTTCCTCTAGCATTTCACAGGCCATGCAACAGCAGTTTCATCACTTACATTCATCACAGTACGACCTCCCAATGATAACCAGCCTTTTGATGGAATTACGGGGCTCTATTTCATGTCAGGAGCTGTATGTGACCGGTTACTCAGTGTGTGGTATGTAGACTTTCGTGTTCGTAAGCTTCTGATGATATTCAGTGTTGTGTGTTGTTTTAAAAAGAATAAATCTAATCTATTGGATCAAAGAAGTAGGGGTAACTGTAGATTGCAGTGATGATACTGTACAATGTGGTTTCACTTCACTGGCAGTTGAATGATGACATTTCCTTGGCTGTGTCTGAGCACCCTACCAGTTCCCCTGCTGAGGTCTTTAACACATGCTGTCAGCATGTTACATGGCAGAGCCTCCATGGCCAGAACCTTTGTCCTTTTATTACCTTGTAAAAATGTTAATCCTAAATATTCACTTTTTTGTGCTGTTTTAATTTATTTGGAAATTGTTCTGTCCTGGATTTTTTTTTGAGTCACATCTAGAAGCTTGTCTTTGGAATATAACTCTCTCTAGTTCTTTAAGAAACTTAAAATTCAAAATTTTGACATGGTGACCTCCAAGCAGTGTTACAAGCTAGTCTTTAGTCTTAAGTGATCATCAACCTTACTTTCTCCTCTTACCTCCTTCTCCTCCTCCTGTTGGGTAGCTCTCCACTTGACCGGTAGGAGGCAGATGGATATTTTCTTATGCGCATGTGCCTTCCGAGCTACCCGGCTGTCTTCTCCAGTCCGTTCATCTGCCTTAGGCCGGTAGGACGCTTGTCGCAGCAGCTCCGATCGGAATCTAGAGAGAGAGAAAAAAAAAGCGGAGAGTTAACCAGGGGGGTGAAAGCTCAGGAAGATCAGGTTTTTGGGCAAGGGAGGCACCTGTTCTATGGGCGGAGCCCAGCGTTCGCCGCGCTGAGGTGGAGACCACCTCCACCCCTCTCACTCAGCTGCCTGAAGCTCCGGGACAGCGCGGCTGGGCCCTAGAGCAAATCCTTTCTCCTTCTGTCTCCTGTCAGTGCTCTGCACGGGTAGCTCTGCGGATGGCCAATAGGAGGCAAAAGAAGAAAAATCCTCTTGAGCATGCGTGGAGCTGCCTGTCCTCAGTCCGATCTTCTGCCTTCGGCTGTTGCGAGGTCAGCGCAGCTTCTCTCTGGGGAAAAAAAAAAAGCAAAGAGATAGCGAATTAACTTATCCACCCGCGATCCAAAACAACAATCGGGCAAGGGTCAGCGGGAGATTCCTTTCGGGGAGTCCTTGTCGGCCTCCAGGTTGCCGCACAAAGTGCCCGGGAACCAGAGATCTAAGGGCGGTGGAGCGGTTTCCCCTCCCCCCCCCAAAAAAAACCCCCCGACCTACAGCGAGCTTGGGGGGTGTCTAGCATGAGTAGAGGCCTCTGTCTGCCGCGCAAAGCACCTGGGATACTGAACACACTCGCATCAGTGAGCAAGATCCAGGCCTCAGAATTTCACCGGGGCTCCCAGTCCCCGTAAGTGAGACTGCTGGTGACCGCGCAACGACCGGGAACCACGTTAGCGCCGCAACTGTGAGTAAGCTCCGCCAGGAGCCACAAAGCCCCACAAAGCGCTGAGGCACGCAGGGCCTCTCCCTCCCTCAGTGAGGCAGGGGCAGCGTGCCTGGGCCCTGTTTCTTCTTGGAGGGCCACAATAAGAGCAAGGCAGGCCTTCCACAGCAGAATGAGCTGTATTCAGGGTCCTCCAGCCACCTCAGGCCCCTCAGGGGGTCCTGAAGCAGCAGTGTCCTCTCAAGAGAGCCAGGATACCCAGGAGAAATTGGCAGAGCTAACAAGGTCAGTCCAAGAAATTATGGTCACCCTGGGCAAACTGTCACAGCCAAAGGGCAGAAAGAGACGAACCACACACACACACACCCCACACCCCCCGCAGCTAGGCCCAGCGAGAAAAAGGCAGGAAGTTTAGGGGCTCCAAAAAAGAGGGCAAAACGCCCACCAGAGGGAGCCACAGGCAGTCTGCTGGATTCTTCTTCCTCTGCAGAGGAGAGGGAGCAGGGAAAACAGCCAGCAAGGGGCTACACAGTCCAGTTCTGCCCAGCAACAGCTAGAGTTTGACTCCGCCACAGCGTCAGAGCAAAAAAACTCTGACTTAGAGGAGGGGGAATGGGTCGAGTCTTCCGCTGACCCAAAAGACAATGAAAGGCAGTTTCCCCCGTAGTGCAGGAATGAGCTGGCAGCACAAGTCATAAGGACCCTGCAACTGAAGGAGAAGTCCTCCAAGGGGGATTCCTCAGACTCTCAGGAGGAAGAGACCAGACAGTACATACCGCTAGTGCACGGAAAGGATCCGGGGCTCCATCTTGGTAAGGTTTTCGAGCGTTTAGTTCTCTAGTGGAAGCACCCAGACAAGGGGTATAAAATGAATAAAACGCAGGATTCCCTATATGCTTTCACAAGAAAGAAGGAGCCATCGTTCAGGAACCCCAAGTTCGATGCAGGGGCAGCATCCCTGGCTAGGCACACAGTATTCCCTTCTGAGGGGGACTGCTAACCCCGAGATGCAACCGACAGTGCTGTGGACACAACCCTTAGGAGGGCTCTAGAGTCCACGTCAGCATCCCTGAAAGTCAGTATAGCAGCCTCCTATGTATCCAGGGCCATGTTAGCCTGGATGCAGGAGGCGCAAGACCCCGAGATCTCTGAAAGGAGATCACAAAGGATTAATTCCAGCATCTGCATGGCAACGGCTTTTCTGGCAGACGCAACAACAGATTCTTTAACATGGTCTGCCAGAGCAGTCGCAAATAATATAGCGACCCTTCCACTTGCCCCCTTGATCTCATTCCTTCCTGCCTCCTAACCTCCATTACTCCCACTGTCGCCCCTTCCTTCCTGCACATCATCAACCTCTCCCTCTCTACTGGCTCTTTCCCTTCTGCCTTCAAACATGCCACAGTCTCTCCTATTCTCAAAAAGTCCACTCTTGACCCC
>QEPC01008081.1:1709389-1741880 GCA_003113815.1 Sphenodon punctatus
TAGGTATAGGAATAGTGGCTCAGCAGGATAAAGAGTCAGACAGAGCAGAGCGAAAGAGGTGAGCTTTAAGGAGAGATTTGAAGGTATGAAGGGAGGGGGCAAGGCGGATGTGGACAGGGAGGGAGTTCCAGGCATGGGGGGGAAGACCTGTCTATTTGGCCAAGTATTTAGCAGATGAGGGTAGGGCTCGGTACCATTTTTATGGCAATTTTATATTTTTATGGATTTTATACATTTTAAATGTTGTCCACTGAGCCTTTGGGAAAGAGCGGGCTAAATATCCAGATAAATTTGTGGAGAGGCATGATAAATCTGTACTTTAGTGCCTGCCTGTGTATGCGCTACTCGTGCGTGTGTGAGAAGGTGTGGTGTTCACTGGCCAGATCTATTTTAGTATGTAGCATGCACGACATCTCTTCTATCATGTCTGCTTTGGAAGCTTGTCTTGCGTTTCCTCTCTTGGTCTAAAAGCAGATCTGTTTTTGAGAAACACGTTGATGTCAGAGTTTGATCACAGTCTTGAAAGATCAATCTGTGCTTTGCATTAAAAAGGTGTTGAGCCTGTGTAGGTGCAGGACAAACTGACCCTCCCACTTAGTTATTTACCAATGAGTCCTCTTAGATTTTGGGGGAAATAGCTCTTGTGAAGGGCTGGCTACATGTTGGGAGTTGATTTAATGTTTGAGCGCGATGATAGTTTGGCAGTCCTGGAATTGGAAGTCCTCTCTGTGCAGAATAGTTGTCACTCTCAATGCTTATTGTCTCAATGTGTTTCACCTAGGGATGAGAGGAGGTTGTGAAATCTCTTAAAGGATTTCCCCCCCCCCCCAATAACTAAGCAAAGTGTATGCACCTGCAACTTTTCAACTTCATGAGTGCATTGCTGTAGCACCCTATGTCCCCCTCCCCTCCTCCCTGGAGATCCTCCTGGATGGCCAGTCTGCAAAGTAGGGTAGATCACCGCCACTACCAATAGGAGGCAAACATAACAGTTTTTTGGAGCCTGCCCAAGGGGATCTCACCCCCGTTAGACTCCAGTTCGTTGTCTGTCTCCACACTGATAGGAAGCAGAAGGGGCTGTCTCCCAGAAATGACAACCCGGTAAAAAAAAAAAAAAAGAGAGAGAAAACAAGGAAATAAGAGGAGGATACAAAGGAGACAGGAGAATGTGCCAGGGGAGGGGAAATCCCTCTCCCTGTTCACCCCCTCCGGTAGAGGGTTTTGGGGCAAAAGATCCGGGCCCTCCCCTTTCCTACAGGCACGTGAGGCCCGTAGAGCAGGAGTAGTTGTTCCCTGAGGGGGGCAATCCACTGATCCTAGGGATCTTTTTCCCCACTGGAGCCTCTGGGATCTCAGTGACTCCGGCCTGACAGCGTTCTCTCCCCACTCTCCCCCCCGAGGGGAAGAGACTTGCACGGGGGTCGAGCAGGCCCAGCTCCATTTCATAAACCCGGGCAGCCGCCGCGGTGGGCCCGGGCTCCCCTTCTCAAGGGAACACGCACACACACCCATAGACGCCAGCAGGCTTGGGGGGTGGAAGCACTGCCCCCAGGAGACAGGCCATGATTAGGCTTTTCTGCGTGCCGGCAGGGGGCACGCTAGATCACCGGGCAGGCACAGGGCTAATGGCGCTGAGGAGATTTCTCCTCAGCAACAGTCCCCACTTCAGTTTTTACGTGTGCCTCCAGGGGCCGAGGCAGCCAATAGCAGCGGGCGGGGAGCTTAGGCTACGGGCACTAGGACCCAGCGCGGCAGCGGCTCCTGGCCAGCCAGCCGTCCACCTCTCTATCTCGGAACATAGAGCAGGAGAGTGAGACTGGAGTTTTTCCTGGAGCAGCTGCTGAGGAATCGGCCTGAGTACCCAGGACAAGGGCTTCCTTGGCCAGAGAATGTTGCAGAGACGAACAGCAGTGGCAGGAGAGCCGGCGGGGGCGTCTGGAACCGTGGCACAGCATCAGTCTGTAAGCCCCCCACGTCCTGTACCCCTTGCCCATGACCCCCATATGGAGGTTCTCAAGGAGATCCTCCTGGAGCTAAAGAGGAAAAGGTTCCCACCCAGATCCAAGAAGGTCAGGGAACACAACCCCAAACCCAAGGGAAAGGGGAAAGTGAAATCCCCCGGTCCAAGAGGTCCCGAAGGGTCCATAAGCTCCTGGATTCCCCTGAATCAGCGGGGTCAGCCTCACAGGAGGCTGGGTCCACTCACTCATCGGAGGAGGATCACGCCCCGGGGAAAAGCAGGACAAAACGGGAAAGGACCTGCGGCCCAGCTGGTTAGCAAAGGGGAGGACGAGGAGGAGCATGAAAGTCTCGCCTCTGAAGAAGGGACCGGGTCCTACGCCCTTGAGGAGGGGGAGCTGGAGGAACCAGAACTAGAGGCATCCGCTGACCCTGATAGGGAGTTCCCAGCTAAGTACAGGGACCAGATCTTTGATCTGGTGATTAAGGCCCTCCATCTCCAGCAAAAAAAGGACAAGCATGTCACCTCTGATTCGTCCGAGAAGGAAAGGCGTGAGTACATCCCTAGAGCAGACTCCAGGGATAGGGGAATGGTCCTGGACAGGGCCTACGAGAAGATTATAAGGAAGGAGTGGCAACAACCCAATAAACTACAAGTTAAATAAGGCACAGCTCTCTATACTCACTGTCTAAGACTAAGGAACCCCTCCTGGTGATACCCAAGGTCGATGCGGCAGCAGCATCTCTAGCCCGGAACTCCATGTTCCCAACGGAAGGGGAATGCTACCCTCGCGATCCCACAGACAAGGGTATTGAGTGTAACCTGAGATGAAACTTTGAGGAGGTGTCATCAGTCATTAAGATTACTACTATTACTTCATACTTTTCCAGGGCATTGACCTGGATCAAGCGGGCAAGGGACCCCAGCACCTCAGAAAAAATGACTAGAGTGCTGTTAACGGGTATTCAACTGGCTTATGCATTCATTGCAGATTCATCCACAGACATGCTCCGCTGGGCCTCCAGGGTGGCAGCCTCCAATGTGGCGGCCAGATGTAGACTTTGGCTCAGATCCTGGAAGGGTGATAACGTGGCAAAGAACACACTGGTAAGCGGCCCCTTTCAGGGTTCAAAGCTGTTCGGGGTCTGCCTGGACAAGGTCCTGACCGATGCAGCCGATAAATCAAAGAAACAGACCCTTCAGAGTGTAGGGGCTCCCCCAAAACCTTTTCGGCCCTTCACAGCTTACCAACTCGCGGGGAATTCTAGACGCCCCTTCTATCCTCATCGGGGCAACCAGCAGAGGTTCCAGAACAGGTGGAACAAACAGAGGGGAGCAGGACAAAGGCCCAAGCAGCCTCAAGGGCCCAGACGCCCCAAGTCGGAAGCATGACTCAGGGGAGGCCAGTCTTTGGTCCCGGCTGGGGGGAAGACTCAGAGTTCGCACACCAATGGGAAGGCTCCACCACAGATGCCTGGGTTTTGCAAACCATAACACAGGGGTACTCAATAGAATTCTCCCGCTTCCCAAGACCGTTCTCTTGCGCCTCGCCTGTGTCCAACACCACCCAAAAGCACAAAGTGTGATGATGACTGAGATAAGCAGGCTCAAAAACATCAGAGCAATAGAACCCATCCCAGCTCACGAGATCGGAATCGGACTCCATTCCCCCAAAAGTCAGGGGGAATGGAGGGCCATGCTCGACCTCAAGACACTAAACAAGGGAGTCAAGACCCAAAAATTCAAGATGGAGACACTGCAATCCTTCCGAGTGGTAATAACACTGGGCGAATGGCTCACCTCACTCGATCTAAAAGAAGCATATCTACACATGCCCATCCGTCCATCACACCGAAAGTGGCTCAGGTTCTTGTACGCCCAAACACATTGGCAGTACTCGGCCCTTCCTTTCGGGCTAGCCACATCATCCAGGCTCCCTCTGCTCAGTTTACCGGACATACAAGATCTGCTTCAGCAGGGCCCAATCAGCCACAGCAACCCAGGGGCGCTGAAGTTAACAGCGTGGCTATTGAAAGGAGGGCCCTTAGGAAGTTAGGATACTCCAGTCAAGTTTTGGACACCTTACTGCAATCTAGGCGTCCAGCTACCAAGAGGATATACCAGAGCACCTGGGCCTTCTTTGCCAGATGGTATAGAAAGAGGGATTTCACACCAACAAAAGCTCCTATCAGGGCTGTTCTAGATTTCTTACAGAAGGGTCTAGAGAGGGGTCTAAAACCCAACACCCTTCAGAGACCGGTAGCAGCTTTAAATAGCATACTTAGTACTACCAAGGGTTATGGGATTTCTAGGCATCCCCACATCATCTGGTTCCTCAGAGCATCCAGAGTTGTTTCTCCTCCGGTGGTTCATCGGTTCCCGTCATGGAACCTGAATCTAGTCCTCAGGGAAAGTACCATTCTCGCCTCTTAGCGAGCCTTCGTTATACTACTTATCCCTAAAGACGGCCTTCTTCATAGGGATTACTTCAACCTGCAGGGTATCTGAGCTAGGCGCTCTGTCTATAGACCCAAACCTTTGCCAGTTCAGACCTTCCTTAGTGGTCCTTTGTCTGGACCCCGCTTTTTGCCCTAAGGTGGACACACGTTTTCACAGAGGGCAGGAGTTAAATCTCCGCTCCTTTTGCCCTAATCCTTCCCATCCGCAGGAAAGGGATTGGCATACCCTGGATGTCACTAGGGCATTAAGGACATACATAGAGCGCACCTCTAATTTTAGAAGGACCTCAGCCCTGTTCATAAATTACAGCATCCAGAGACGGGGTCTGAAGGCCTCTAAGGCAGTCATTGCAAAATTGATGTCACTTTGTATCCTAGAAGCATATAAGGCACAAGGGAAGCCTCCTCCTCAAGGAGTTCTCGCACATTCCCTCCAGGGAGCCACGACCTCTCAGACCTTTAGGAATTTGGCCTCATATGGGGAAATTTCTAGAGCAGCCACGTGAGCCTCCATACACTCTTTCACAAGACACTATAAAACTCCGCTGTTAGACTCTGCGGAAGCAGCATTTGGAAGGAGGGTACTACAAGCAGTGCTGTAGAAGGCCCTGTCTCAGGCACCTCAGGGGACTAATCTCCTATCCTTCCCTCCCTCAGACGATAATGATGGGGGACACCGCTATGGTATGTCCCTACTTTGCATACTGGCCATCCAGGAGGATCTCCAGGGAGAAAGGAAAATTGGGTCCTTATCTGCTGAATTTTCCTTCTGCTGGAGAACCTCCTGGATGGCCAGACCCACCCGGAGTGAGGAGTAACTCTGAGGTGCTGCAGGTTCAGCCTTCAGGGCTTAGTTTCAAGTTTTCCAGTTGGGTCTAAGGGCTTAAAAGTGTTAACTCTCCCTATTAAGTTTTATAGTTTGTCCTTCCAGTTAAGCGTGAAAAGTATACTCTTCAGGACACGATTTGCAGTGTGGATGAGAGCTGAGAATTACTGGAGTCTAACGGGGGTGAGATTCCCTTGGGCAGGCTCCAAAAAATGGATATGTCTGCCTCCTATTGGTAGTGGTGGGGATCTACCCTACGTTGCAGACTGGCCATCCAGGAAGATCTCCAGCAGAAGGAAAATTCAGCAGGTAAGGGCCCAATTTTCCTTTTGTCACTCCTTTCCTTGTCCATTCTAGATTGTAAATTCCTCGGGGCAGTGATCTGTCTCTAGTCATTACTGTTCAGCTTTGGGTGTATTGCTGATGCTATATAAACTATAAAAATTTACAGTTAAATATTATTTATTTATTTATTTATTTTTATTCAGATTTTTATATGCCACCCTTCCTGAGGCTCAGGGTGGCTTACAATATATAAAAACATTTAAAACAGACCAAACTTAAAAAAATCCACAGTGACCTCACCCCACAAAACCCACCCAAAGTTGCATTGGTCCACGGCAATGAGCCTTAAATTAAGAGGAAATCAGATTTTTTTTCCTGTACTGAGCAAGCTGCCCCTTTTGGCAGTCTAGCTCATTAATTCTGCTGACATTCTCAGTTTATATACAGACATAAGGGTCACTTGAAGGGATATGGGGAGGATTTATAACTGTCATTTTTCTTTACATGTGAAATATCCTGGGAGCTCACCTTAATGATGATGGCATTTATTGGTTCCCTTGCTGATCTCTTTTCCCCCTTTATCAGAAAGTGCTTCAAACCAAGAAAGAATCGGCGATAAAGGCTACAGTAGCCAGAATGCCTGTTCATGCTGTCATTCCTTTGCTGCATGAGGTAAGATGTTCTACTTCTGCTGCTGAAGAGTAACATTTGACCACTCCCCTCAAACTGGGGAGAGTCCAAACAGATACTCTATAGAGTAAATGGCTTTATCGTGTTCTAAGAGGTGGTGGAGTGGAATTGGAATCAGTTCATGGAAACATTTAAAACTGCAATTTTTGTTAAGACTGTTACCAAATGGACTATTACCAAAATGGATTATCCTCCAACTCCTCAGAGGCGTTAACTACAAATTGGCTGTTCACCACACCCAGCCTTGACCAGTTTTATTTTGTCACTGAAGTGCTTAATGGGGACAGCTAGGTCAAGTTGAGCTTTTATTCTGAAAACATTCAAAAATATCTGCCCATATACTGTATTTTAGAATCCATGTTAATTCTGCCTTAGCAAATGTTTAAAGTATACTATTCTTAGTAGATAGCATTACCTAAAGAGTAATGTGGCCTGATTGGTCTGATTGACAGATATAATGCAGAGATGAAAGTTGTCATATAGGCCAGGCTGTGAATACCATGCTTTTAAGCATCTCATTTTCTCTCTTAGATTACAAAGAGGTTGCATGGTCATCCATACAGGTAAGAGAAGATTCTAAAGCTAATTTAACAGATTTAAATAGAATAGTGCTCCTCCCCCTCCCCCAAATTCATTCTCAAGTGTCCACGGTGGTGTGTTTAGAGAACTAGCCTTATAGAAGGAAAAGTTTGGCTTGGCTGAGGAGAGCTCTAGCTGTTCTGGAGAACTCATTAGCTAGTTTGAGAAAACATTGCATCCATCAAGTGAAAGAGAGACAGGGATGATGTCTAAGGAAACCAGAAATCCATTCCCTTAAAGACAGTCCTCTTCAACAATTAGCTAGTATGTGGCCATCAGTAGCAACAATCAAAATTCTTTATAAAAAAAAAAAATCTTTAACTTTGAACTCAAAGAAAATATTCTCTTCTAGGTAGGACAATATACGTTAGGCCTAAATCATAAAAATTGTACCTTAAACAGAAGGGGAATTGAACAAGAAAATAAAGTTTATAAATACATATTTTTAAAAATCCCTTTCTAAAAGCAGCACAATAGGCAAAGATTCTATATTTGGCCTTGTGCTTTTTAATAGCATGCTCAGCTAGGAAGGTAGCCATTATATATAGAGCATAATTTAAAATTGCTTATTGAAACATTTCTGGTGAGAACTTGGTTTTGAAAATCACAACTTGTATTAAAACATGACATTTCAGTGTTAAAATTGGTATAGGAGGAGGGGGAGAGCCGGGCTGGGGGAGAGCCGCTGCCCTGAGGAGGATGTGAAGCTCCCCCAAACTGTAAGCTGCACTGGTGGGGCTTGTGGAACTAGCTGGCCATGTGGGCGATAACCATGCTCCCGTTGCTGCCCACGGGGCTCAAAGCTGCGGGAGTGTCCTGTGGCTGCCCCACAGGCGCGCGGCCCTTGAGAGGTCTGGAAAGGACGAGGACTATCCTCCCTGTTTAAAACTGAACTTTTCTCGGAGATCCGTTGCTTTATTGACACTTGGTATTATGGCTGATAAAAAGAGAGCTCACCATGCAGTTTGCCTTCTGGAGGGTCTGACGTGCCACGCCTAAAACAGGCAAAGATTCTGGATTTTGTTTCTGATATTGATTATGCTTCTGATTTGTCTAATTCATTAACTCTACTTCAGAGTCTGTCAAGGAGGTAGGACTAATATAAGTATTAGTCCTACCTCCTTGACAGACTCTGAAGTAGAGCAAGCTGTAAAACCTGGTGCATATCCACACTTAATAGAACTACCTGGCAATGCTGTTAAGCATGGTACCATTAATATCAATCATGTGGAAAAAGGAGGTCTTGTGTATATGCCTGAGGGTGATGAACAACTGAGTGATATTAGAGAGCTGTTAAAATCTCAGGGTTTACTAATTAGCAAGACTGTTTCATTATTGTTTGTTAATGTAACTGAAAGGGGAAGATACCCTGAATGAGGTAAATGACCGGCTGAAAAATATTACGTGTGTGTTTGACCAGTTAAAAAAGGACCATTAATAAGGAAAAATTAACTAAATTACCTGCTGTTACCAAAATTTGTATAAAAAGATCAAATACGGATTTCCTCATATTTGATATCGAAATTTTGGTTAGCACTGGTATTGACAACGTCAAAGCAGATTTTTGAAGTGCTCATTGAAGCTAGCTGTTACAATATAATTATATCTTAAACCTTGGGTACTTGACTCCAAACCATAAAAATCTGCTTCTGTTAATATAGGTGCAAGTATTTAAAACTTCTACATAGTTTGTGAGGAAGAGTTTTTTCAAAACTGAGTTCAGGTGTTTTAATTTTTCTAGATGGTTTAACTTGCATTCCATTTTAAAGGTTATATTCATTATTATTGCAGTAGATTTATATGCTGCTTTTCTCCCCCTGCCTCCGGCTACTCCTCCGTTCAGGTAGCTCTCCTCTTTGACCGCCAGGAGGCAGAAGTAAAACTTCTTAGTGCGCATGTGTGCCATGAGCTATCCCGATCCTCAGTACGTCTTCTGCCTTCGGACCGTCTGAACTGGTTATTGGGGGCGCTCTGTACAGGGTGCTCAAGCAGAAAGGTGGGGGCAGCAATATTCCCAGATGCGGTCTCGGGAACCGCTACTCAAGCCCGAGCCAGCTTCCTTGCACTGCCCCTGGGAGCGGGGGAGCCGAGCGTGAAAATTGTTTTGGTTTCCAACTTAGGCCGGTCCCCAGTCTCGGCCGGCGTCCCCCCACCCGAGAACAGATGCAGCACATCTGGAATCCGTTCGGCCCGGCAGCGTCATCCCCAGAGCTATTCATAGCTCCTCCTCCTCACATGAGGGAAATGGATACAGGGAACGAGCAGTCAGTGGAGCAAACCACTCCTGCTGGTGAAGAAACGCAAGTAGTGTCTATGGCTTCTCTAGCTAATTCTATGGGGAAAATAATGGAGTTCCTAGACAGGATTTGTGAACTCCAGGCCCAAGGGAAAAGAAAGATGGCTTTCCCCAAGGGCCAGAAACATAGCAAAGGATCCAAAAAGCAGGTCACAAAAGGGCGGGAAAGCACAAACCACCACGGGGGGGGCGCCGTAGCCCTCCTTTTAGAATCCCCCCAGTTTTCTGAGGAGAGCCCTGAGGAGGAAAATGGCGACAGGCCCAAACAGCAGTCACTGTTTATGCTAGGGTCTCAGTCAGACGTTGAATCCAGTCAGGAAATATCTGGATCAGAGGAGGGGGAATACGTAGATTCTCCGCCAGACCCCAAAGAAAAAGACAGGCAATTTCTGCTCATGTATAGAGAGGAATTCCTGGGCCAAGTCATCGAAACCTTGCAACTAAAAGAGAAATCCCCCAAAGGAGATTCCTCTGACTCCCAGGAGGAGGAACAGAGGGATTATATCCCGTCTGTGCATAGCAAGGATTAGAGGGTTCCCTTGGACAGGGCTTTTGAGAGACTACTGTTGGAAGAATGGAAACAGGCCAACAAGGCCTACAAAATGAATGAAACTCAAGACTCTCTATATTCCTTCTCCAGGAAGAAGGAACCCCTATTCAAGAATCCGAAAGTAGACGTAGCGGCCGCTTCTCTGGCCAGGCAAACTGTTTTTCCTACTGAGGGAGATTGCTTCCCAAGGGACCCCACTGACAGAGCAGTGGATTCGGCACTTCGTAGGGCCCTGGATTCATCAGCTTACACCCTAAAAATCAATATTCTGACCTTTTATGTGGCACGAGCACAATTGGCTTGGATGCAGGAGGCTCAGGATTCGGAGATCTCAGAAAAGAGATTCCAAAAACTAACGTCTCGCATTCTTATGGCCTCTGTGCTAATTGCCAATGCCACCATGGATGCTATGACCTGGGCAGCCCGATCAGTAGCAAGCAATGTCGTGGCAAGAAGAAGAGTTTGGCTGAGGTCATGACAGGGCGATGTCATCACAGAAAACCTTTTGGTCTCAGGCCCTTACAGGGGTTTTCAACTGTTGGGCATGTGCCTCAACAAGGTCTTAGCAGACGCAACGGATAAGAACAAACCTAAAACCCTGTAACAGTTTGGAACAAAAAGGAGCTTTTTTCGTGGCCAGTCTTTCAGATCCAGGGGAAATGCGGGGGCAATCAGAAAATTCCACCCCCAAAACAGTCGAGACTCCCCCCCAATTCAGTTTCTTTTGCAACAGGGGCCAAAGACAGGGCAGGTTCGATAAACAGAAACTCAGGGTCCCTGCCTCAGGGCAACCTAAACAAGACTTATGACTACTTTGACAATCCGGAAGTGGGAGGCAGGCTTCAAATTTGTTCAGGGGTTTGGGAAAAATCAGTGACAGACGCCTGGGTATTAGCTTGCGTAACGCAGGGCTACACCATAGAGCTACAAGACCACCCCGTAGAAAGATTCCTCCCCTCCTCTGCCTCAAACAATACCACAAAGCATTGCACCATGCTGGGGGAGATACAAAGGCTCCTTTCAATTCGAGCCATAGAGGAGGTTCCACCTGACCTTATCAAACAAGGCCTCCTGTTCAACCATATTTTTAGTCTCCAAAAAGTTAGGAAACTGGAGAGCAGTTTTAAAGACCCTAAACGCACATGTAAAAAAGCAGAGATTCAAGATGGAGACAGTAACATCCATCTGCCAGAACNATCAAATACGGATTTCCTCATATTTGATATCGAAATTTTGGTTAGCACTGGTATTGACAACGTCAAAGCAGATTTTTGAAGTGCTCATTGAAGCTAACTGTTACAATATAATTATATCTTAAACCTTGGGTACTTGACTCCAAACCATAAAAATCTGCTTCTGTTAATATAGGTGCAAGTATTTAAAACTTCTACATAGTTTGTGAGGAAGAGTTTTTTCAAAACTGAGTTCAGGTGTTTTAATTTTTCTAGATGGTTTAACTTGCATTCCATTTTAAAGGTTATATTCATTATTATTGCAGTAGATTTATATGCTGCTTTTCTCCCCCTGCCTCCGGCTACTCCTCCGTTCAGGTAGCTCTCCTCTTTGACCGCCAGGAGGCAGAAGTAAAACTTCTTAGTGCGCATGTGTGCCATGAGCTATCCCGATCCTCAGTACGTCTTCTGCCTTCGGACCGTCTGAACTGGTTATTGGGGGCGCTCTGTACAGGGTGCTCAAGCAGAAAGGTGGGGGCAGCAATATTCCCAGATGCGGTCTCGGGAACCGCTACTCAAGCCCGAGCCAGCTTCCTTGCACTGCCCCTGGGAGCGGGGGAGCCGAGCGTGAAAATTGTTTTGGTTTCCAACTTAGGCCGGTCCCCAGTCTCGGCCGGCGTCCCCCCACCCGAGAACAGATGCAGCACATCTGGAATCCGTTCGGCCCGGCAGCATCATCCCCAGAGCTATTCATAGCTCCTCCTCCTCACATGAGGGAAATGGATACAGGGAACGAGCAGTCAGTGGAGCAAACCACTCCAGCTGGTGAAGAAACGCAAGTAGTGTCTATGGCTTCTCTAGCTAATTCTATGGGGAAAATAATGGAGTTCCTAGACAGGATTTGTGAACTCCAGGCCCAAGGGAAAAGAAAGATGGCTTTCCCCAAGGGCCAGAAACATAGCAAAGGATCCAAAAAGCAGGTCACAAAAGGGCGGGAAAGCACAAACCACCACGGGGGGGGCGCCGTAGCCCTCCTTTTAGAATCCCCCCAGTTTTCTGAGGAGAGCCCTGAGGAGGAAAATGGCGACAGGCCCAAACAGCAGTCACTGTTTATGCTAGGGTCTCAGTCAGACGTTGAATCCAGTCAGGAAATATCTGGATCAGAGGAGGGGGAATACGTAGATTCTCCGCCAGACCCCAAAGAAAAAGACAGGCAATTTCTGCTCATGTATAGAGAGGAATTCCTGGGCCAAGTCATCGAAACCTTGCAACTAAAAGAGAAATCCCCCAAAGGAGATTCCTCTGACTCCCAGGAGGAGGAACAGAGGGATTATATCCCGTCTGTGCATAGCAAGGATTAGAGGGTTCCCTTGGACAGGGCTTTTGAGAGACTACTGTTGGAAGAATGGAAACAGGCCAACAAGGCCTACAAAATGAATGAAACTCAAGACTCTCTATATTCCTTCTCCAGGAAGAAGGAACCCCTATTCAAGAATCCGAAAGTAGACGTAGCGGCCGCTTCTCTGGCCAGGCAAACTGTTTTTCCTACTGAGGGAGATTGCTTCCCAAGGGACCCCACTGACAGAGCAGTGGATTCGGCACTTCGTAGGGCCCTGGATTCATCAGCTTACACCCTAAAAATCAATATTCTGACCTTTTATGTGGCACGAGCACAATTGGCTTGGATGCAGGAGGCTCAGGATTCGGAGATCTCAGAAAAGAGATTCCAAAAACTAACGTCTCGCATTCTTATGGCCTCTGTGCTAATTGCCAATGCCACCATGGATGCTATGACCTGGGCAGCCCGATCAGTAGCAAGCAATGTCGTGGCAAGAAGAAGAGTTTGGCTGAGGTCATGACAGGGCGATGTCATCACAGAAAACCTTTTGGTCTCAGGCCCTTACAGGGGTTTTCAACTGTTGGGCATGTGCCTCAACAAGGTCTTAGCAGACGCAACGGATAAGAACAAACCTAAAACCCTGTAACAGTTTGGAACAAAAAGGAGCTTTTTTCGTGGCCAGTCTTTCAGATCCAGGGGAAATGCGGGGGCAATCAGAAAATTCCACCCCCAAAACAGTCGAGACTCCCCCCCAATTCAGTTTCTTTTGCAACAGGGGCCAAAGACAGGGCAGGTTCGATAAACAGAAACTCAGGGTCCCTGCCTCAAGGCAACCTAAACAAGACTTATGACTACTTCGACAATCCGGAAGTGGGAGGCAGGCTTCAAATTTGTTCAGGGGTTTGGGAAAAATCAGTGACAGACGCCTGGGTATTAGCTTGCGTAACGCAGGGCTACACCATAGAGCTACAAGACCACCCCGTAGAAAGATTCCTCCCCTCCTCTGCCTCAAACAATACCACAAAGCATTGCACCATGCTGGGGGAGATACAAAGGCTCCTTACAATTCGAGCCATAGAGGAGGTTCCACCTGACCTTATCAAACAAGGCCTCCTGTTCAACCATATTCTTAGTCTCCAAAAAGTTAGGAAACTGGAGAGCAGTTTTAAAGACCCTAAACGCACATGTAAAAAAGCAGAGATTCAAGATGGAGACAGTAACATCCATCTGCCAGAACATCAGAAAAGGGGACTGGTTGGTCTTGCTGGATCTGAGGGAGGCATACCTACACGTTCCAGTATGGCCTCCCCACAGGAGATGGCTCCGATTCTGTTACCAGAAATCGCACTGGCAGTTCAGAGCCCTTCCCTTTAGCCTGTCCTCAGCTCCCCGGATATTCACAAAGATTCTCATCCCCTTAGTAGCGTATCTCAGGAGGGAGGGGATACACGTTTACCCCTACCTCGACGACCTCATCAGATCCCAGTCCTGGGACAAAGTTCTATCGGACTTACACAGAACTGTTCACTATTTGAACCTTCACTGGTTCCTTATCAACACGGACAAGAGCCACCTGTCCCCGACACGCAGGCTAAAGCATCTAGGGATAAGCCTAGATACGACTTTGGATGTCATCCTTATTCCTCCATCCAGACAGCAAAAGATTCTGATCCTCATACGCTTCTTGAAACACCAAAGACGGATGAGGCTTAAAGTGTTGGCTCAACTTTTAGGGCTCCTGATCTCCTGCACTCATCAGGTGCAATGGGGACGATGCCATCTCAGACCCTTACAACAGCGGCTGTGTCCTTTACAAAGAGAGCTGATGCTAGGGCTCAATCCATGGGTTCCGATTCCCACAGACCTCAAACGCTCAATGTCTTGGTGGTCAAGCCCAGAGACATTCAAGGCAGGAACCCCGTTAACAGATCCTACCAGATCTGTAATAACAACAGATGCCAGCCTCGGGGTGGGGGGCTCATACGGGCACCTCCTCGGTTTAGGGTCTATGGACCAAGAATGACTTAGACCTGGTGATAAACTTCCTGGAGCTGAAAGCAATCCGCCTGTCCTTAAAACAACTTATACCAGTCCTCGCCCAAAGGCATCTGCTGGTCTGTACGGACAACACGACTGCCAAGGCTTACATAAATTACCAGGGGGGTTTGAGATCCCCAACTCTCAACACAGAAGCGGTCAAGATATTCACATGGGCTCAGAGACACCTATCGCTAAAGGCGCTGCACATCAAGGGAAGAGACTACCTACAGGCAGACTGGCTCAGCCGTCAAACAATCCGCACGAGTGGTCCCTCGACAGATCAGTTTTCAAGGACATAGTGAAAGCCTTCGGATTACCCAAAATGGATCTGTTCTCCAATCAGGAAAATGCTCAGGTCCCGAGCTTCATGTCCAGAACTCCTTGTAAGGAAGCGGTAGCAACCGACGCCCTAAATCAGCCCTGGCCTCGGGGCCTCCTTTATGCGTTCCCTCCTTTACCGATGATCTTTGATCATCTTTGATATTGTTCGTGAGAACAGGCACAAGTCATTCTCATAACACCATGGTGGCCCAGGAGACCATGGTTTTTGGACTTAGAGCTGAGCCAGGCCCAGTTCAGAAGGTTGCCCAGGCTCCCCACCCTAAGTTGACAGCGTGGAGGTTGAATGCTCAGCGTTAATAAAAAGGTGATATTCGGAGGTGGTCCTATCAACTCTCCAGTTGTCTAGAAGGCNATCAGGCCAGGCTATAAGGGTACTTAGGCCTCTAAAACACTGATCTCTAAATGGGTCAAACAGAGTATTGTGGAATCATATAAAGCAAGGGGTAAGATTCCTCCCTTTCAGATATGGCCTCACTCGGTACGAAATGCAGCGACCTCGTATGCATTTAAAGCCAGGGCTTCCTATAAGGAAATATGTAGGCAGCCACATGGTCTCCCCTGCACACTTTTGTCAGACATTACAAGGTGAATGTATGTCAGCTGAGGCTGCTTTTGGTAGAAGGGTGCTCCAGGCAGTACTGGACACTCCCAGTGCTGTTTGTTCCCACCCTTAGAGGCAGGTTTTCAGCTCGGGTACATCCCGAATGAAGGAGTAGCCGGAGGCAGGGGGAGAAAAGGGAATTGGTTACCTACCTTTGGTGAATTCTTTTCTCCCCTGCACTCTGGATATTCCCCCGGCCCTCCCTACCAAACCGCACGGAGAGGGAAAGGAAGTAGGATGAAAGCAGCTTACTAGTGTTTTCTTTTTGAGCTTGGCAACAAGGAAAGTTCTTTTCACCTGGTTGGGATTTCTTTTTCTAATGGTATGGTTACGCTGGAGTTTTGGGTAACTTCTGTTTAGGTTTTTGTTGTTTTTTTTCCACCGGCTGATAGTCTGAAGAGAAAGGACCTGGTCCTCAGCTTGGGAACTGACTGAGGATTGGGATAGCTCGGGGCACACATGTGCCCTAAGAAGTTTTACTTCTGCCTCCTGGCTGTCAAAGAGGAGAGCTACCCAAACGGAGGAGTATCTGGAGTGCAGGGGAGAAAAGAATTCACCAAAGGTAGGTGACCAATTCCCTTTTCTCCTAAAAACGACTCAGGGTGACTTTCAAAGAACTAAAATACAAATAACATTCCCATTCACTCAACTCCAAATTTCCTTTTCATCTACCATCTCCCCACCCCCACCCCCCCAATTTTTAAACATTAAACATACAATTAATTGTATTAATTAAAATAATCTCAAATAAGAATACAATGAAACCTCAAAAACCCTCTCCCCATGCCAGTACCTTCCCTCTTACACGGGAGCCAGGGCTTAACCCCCACCCTCCTCTTTCACGCCCAACCTCATATGCTCTTACACCCCACTTCCTATAGAAGCTAAGCCAAAAGCCATCCTACATAACTAGCAACAGAAAGGAGTGGAGGATAAGAAAGGGGTTCTACGTGTTGCTGCCACAAATGCAAAAACTCTGATCCCATACTGTGCACTAGCGAACATTTGCCTAATGGACAGCTCTGCCTGCAGTCTCTACAGCTATGAAATGCTTGTTGAGAGGAAACACAAACCGAAGGACATAGTTTATCAGAAGCTTCCCAGCTGTGGGTGTCACAGCATTCCCTTTTCCCCACGTCTCGGCACATTGACTATTGTGTTCTGCCTCTGGGTTTTTTTAGTTCAGCAGTTTTATGTAGAGTATGATGCTGTCAGCTGTTGACTGGCTGGGGTTCTTGAATGTGTATTGAAAACTTCTAATGAAAGTTAAGCAGATTTCTTCTTGAGCAATGTGTTTCAGTTATAGAATGTTTATATTATATAACACTTGCACAGTCCTCCAAAAAAAAACCAGTAGCTTCTGGTGCTAAGACAGAGGTTTCCAAATATTGGATTGGGACCTTGGATGGGATCACAATCGCACTGATACTTTGCATGTCTTTGTAGCTGACTGAACATGGTCTCAAGATCGACTGTCACAGGCAAAACCTTGGGGACTGTTCTAAGTGAAACTTATAGACACCTCTAATGCAGGAGGGAGCTTGGGACTATAAGAAATATCTTGCACTTTGAAATGAGCAAACAAATGTTTGTTTATACTACCTGCAGTTTTGCCTGGCAGATGCAACTTTAGCCAACTTCAAAAAACAGCACTATTTCCTTTTTTCCTACTTAGTTCAGTCCTCTGTTTAGCCTTGAAGGTACTTCAAGATGACAGGCACATACCTATTTGGTATATTGCATAAAAGTAACTTTTTTTGCTCACTTTAATATTACACATCTATATCTTCTAAGGCAGAGGTTTCCAAACGGTGTATCATGACTGCATGGGGGAATGCACCATTTGTGGATGGAGTCCAAATAATGATTGATGTATTTTGTATGTCTTTGTTACTGCTTGGCATTGTGGGATTATAGTCAAGTGCCTAAACGGGGTACATCAGGCCAAGAATTTGGGAATTGCTCTTCTATATATATTTAGAGTGGCTTTCTTTTGCTTTTTGTTAAATGCATAACTTGTAGCAAACTCTAAGTCTGATTATGGTATAAAATATTTTGGCAGTGTCCTTTATATAGCTTTTATACATCCCATTCCCCCGCGCGCCCCCCCCCCCCTTAAATGCAGGGACCCGAGTTGTCTGTGTTGCTGCAATTTGCAGTGATTTTTGCAGAACCAGGCAATCCTTGCAGTGCCATGCTGAAATTGCAGTGACACTGCAGTGGGAGCTGTCTGCAGGATCTTTAAATCCTGGCTCAGACATAAACGTGTTGCCTGACCCCAGACTAAAACTGCTCCTGCAGCTGCCGTCTGTCCGGGAGGTGTGACCATGACCCGGCAGTAAATAGGCCCCTGGGAGATTAATTGTGGGTGGGTGGGTGGGATCTGAAGGCCCTATATTTGGGTGAGGGAGGTCTCGGGTTTTAATACGAGGTGGGATTTTTGGGGTGCTGAAATTCCAGAGGATTTGAGTTGTGTTTGATTAGCAAATCTGTGATTATATCAAACCTGTTGCAGATTTGCTTCTCAGCATGCATAGTTAGCAAATAAAGTTAATTATGCAAATATTAATGCTCATGGTGAATTTGCAGAATTTGGCTTCACTAGTTGCAGAATTTCAGGTTTTTTGGTGCAGTGAACTCGGGTCCCTGCTTAAATGTGAAAATATGAGGCTTTTGCATTTATTTATTTATTTATTTATTAAACAATTTTCTACCCCGCCCCTCCTGTTTCAAGCTCAAAGCTTACAACATTAAAACCCATCAAATGAATAAAACCAAAACAGTGCATTAAAAGAGAAGGCACAGAACCAGAAAAAAAAAAAACAGAAAAAAACCACTCTTCTCCGAACTCCCCATCACACCCTACACCCCATCTCCCTCACCAAAAGCCAGGCGGAACAGCCAGGTTTTACACACAAGGCAGAAGGAAGGGAGATCCGGGCTTTCGCCGGGAGGGAGTTCCACAGCCTAGGTGCGACTATCGAAAATGCCCTCTCCATAGTGGCCCCTTGGGCCACACGGGGGACCTCTAGAAGGGCGCTCCCAGCGCACCGCAGAGGTCACTCCAGAGCGTGGACTTTAAACAACATTTAGAATATGCTTGGGTCTCCTGCCTCTCCTTTTTTCACAGCTTCCATCTCCAATTTCTGGGCATGGGGCTAAAGGATGATACCAGATTGCTGCTGGGTGGAGTCAGTTATTTTCAGAATAACTGACAAATATTCAAAGTAAAGCATTTTTAAAAGACTGACAATATTATAAATTCATAAAGGTAATTTATCAAACAAGAAATCTTTCAGGATAATTCAAAACTTGTTGAAATTCTTAAATCAAAAGGTGTTTAACCCATTCATTACCGCTTTTTTGAACAGTGTAGTAGCTGCTATTCTGGTGTCAACCTGAAGATCCTGGTGGATCCATATGTGAACTGTAATCAAAGTTACCAGAGCAGTCTTCCCTTTTTTAGTGAAGGACTCGTGTGTGTGTGTGTGGGGGGGGGTGTTCTGCATCATTATAGACAAGAGTCAAATGTTCCTTAAATTTATATCCTTCCCTATTCCAAAGGCTCATGCAGGTTACAGAAAACAAAACACATAAAATTGATATAAAATAAAATATTGATATAGACCATTATGAAAACCCACCCTCTCTAGAGCCTATCCACCACCTGGCCAAATAGGAAGGTCTTGCACCACTTCTGGAAGATGCACCAGCGTTGGTGAACTTCCAGGGGGAGTTTGAGCTGTGGGGCAGACACCAAGAAAGCCTCTCTACAGCCTTAGCTGTATGAACTTGGCACAAAGGAGGTTTTTCTTGGCTGATCTTAAG
The DNA here is from genome assembly GCA_003113815.1 of Sphenodon punctatus. Lineage (NCBI taxonomy): Eukaryota > Metazoa > Chordata > Lepidosauria > Sphenodontia > Sphenodontidae > Sphenodon > Sphenodon punctatus. The sequence goes on from QEPC01008081.1 coordinate 1,728,357, forward strand.
GAATGTGGCAGAACATAGGTTTTATGTTTTAGACACAACTTTTGATTTAATGCTAATCAAAGTTTGACAAGGGCAGGAAAGAAATACAGGTACAAGAAATCTAGGCTTGTTTAACTCGGCCATGTAAATTTCTATCTCTTTAGTCAAGAGAGTACAGTTGCATGTTGGTCTCAAATGTAAGAGATGGGGAGACAGTAGTTCTGATCACTTTTATTGGACCAGCGTCTGTTGGTGAGAGCAGATAAGCTTTTGGGTCACACATGGCCCTTCCTAGGGCATAAACAGTTGGAACGCTTGTAACATTTCAGAACCTTTAAATAAACGGAAGGGAAAGCAAGTAGAGTCTAGACAGGCTGTCTGCTGCATGTTTCTAGAGAGGCTTTTGAAGCCCAAATTTTTAATTAGTCCATTGTGTTTGGTATCTAATAGAGGTATGAATTTTAGTTCCGAGTTTTGTCGTTTCAACGTATTGTACAGATTCCCCTTCAGAGTAAGGATTGAATTAATAGGAAATGAAGAGGTTGTTGTGGAAGAGTTGAGCAGCCACAGTTGACAACAGCTGAAGAGCTTGCGTGCTCTCACCAACAGAAGTTGGTCAACTAAATCATCTGAACTACTTTGTCTCCTTCAAGGACTCTGTCAGATGTCTTTTTAATAATGCAGCTATTTAGTATGGTTAAGAACATAAGTAGTGCCATACTGAGTCAGATCAATGGTCCATCAAGCCCAGCATCCTGTTCTCTGACGGTGGCTAATCTCGATTGCATGGGAGAAGAACCAACAGTCACAATAGGCAATCCATTCCCCGTTGTTCACTCCCAGCTCCCGACAGTAAGAAGTTCATCCCATAAGCTGCTTGGTTAATAACCATTAATGGACCTACTCTCCAAGAACTTATCCAGGCCTTTTAAAAGCTATACTACTGGCCTTGACAATGTCCTCTGGCAACAAGGTTATCCCAGTTGTACATTTGTCTAGTTTACCTTTGTCTTTTTTAAAAGAACGGTAAAGCATTTTTTATCTTGTCAGAAAACAGAACATTATATGAATGACTTGGGCCCCAGGTATTTGAAAGACTGCCTCCTCCCTCATGTCTCCTTGAGGCCCCTGAGGTTAGTTGAGGGCACCCTTTTGCAGGTGCCATCTCTCCAAGATGTTTTTACACCTGGGGCACGCAGGGAAGTGTTCTCATTAGCTGCCTCACGATTATGGAACTCCCTCCCCCTGCATCTGCCTAAGGCCTGGCCTGTTCATCTTCTGGAAACAATAAAATCTTTCTATTTGGCAGGCAGGGATAGGGTTGGATGGGTGTGGGGGGTGTAGTGGAGGGTTGGGTGCGGGGCATATAGAGGATTTATTGCTGTTGATTATTTTAATGATTTTTAATATCTTTATAATAGTAAGCTGCCCTGCGCCTCTGTGGGAAGGGCGGCATATAAATTGGACTAAATAAACTTTGTGGTTTTCTCTCCTCCCAGTGCCTCACAAATGACTCCGTGGTTGAAGGCTGTTCTTACTATACATGCATCTTATCTTTCCACAGTAAGTACTCTCATAAGGCTGATCTCTGCAACTAATCTCAGGCCAGATTTAACTAGTTTCCACTCTGCTCTTGTTCTACCAGTCATTCAGAAGCATACTTCTGTCATCCAGTGGAAGTTCCCTCATGTTTTTTCCCAGTGGATACGAGTGGCCTTCTTGTTTTCCTTTTTTTTTTTTTTTTTTTTTAAGAATAGTGATACCACCTCAAAAAACCTCTCCTCGTGCCAATGCCGTCCCTCTTACAGGGCTTTTTCATGCCCAACCTCATATGCTCTTCCAACTCACTTCCCATAAAAGCTGACTGACTTTAAGTTACGTTCCATAAGTCGACTGGAATCAGTCACTTCTAACATGCCCTTGCATAGGTTTGAATCCTTGACCTTCAGCTCTCTTTTTCAAAGCTCTGCCACTTGAGCTAAAGAAGCAGCTGTTAGTCAGCTTCAGTGGATGCGTTAGCACCTCTTTTTAACACATTGCTGAGTGAGTTGCAGCTGTTGGTTTGCTAGAGTAGTGGGACCAGTGTGGCAGTAGCCAAGCGTTGGGTCTACCATGTTAGAATTTTGATTTCTAGTCCTCTCCATTGCTTTAAGTAACCAGTTGTAAAATGAGGTAATAGCAGCACATGGATCCTTAACTCTGTAGATTAGAACCTTTTGTTGAAAGAAAAAAAAGGTTGAGATGTATAGGAACTATAGTCAGGTGAAATTCATACACATGACCTCTTGAGTCCCATCTGAAAGAACATTCCCCCAGGCTACAGGGACTCTCTCTCGTTGGGATAGCCAGCCTCCCAAAACAGATGCATAATCTCTCCTCTTCCCCCCCCGTGCCTCACAAATTCCCATTAGTGCATGATAATGGGAACACTGGCATCATGCATGTGCTATAGTGAATTCTGCTGAAAGGAGGTGCCAGTGCTTAATGCCAGAACCAGAAGTGAAGTGTATTGGAATGTGCTGGTTATGGGTGCATGCAGCTGGCTGTTCAATATTCTTTCCTTTGTGGGAGTTGGCTATTGAGTTGCTTTCCCATAGCACATACTAATCAGAGATACTGTTGAGTGTGGATGATAGTGTAAGACAAAGCATGTTGAAGGTGTAGGGCTGGCAGTTGTCATGGGTAGGCAGGAGGTAGCCTGCCTAATGCAGTAGCTTTTGGGCCCAGGTTCTGACATTATACCCTTAACAAGTGCACGGGTAGTTCGGTTTAATCTGGTGGATATTTGTATTCATGCACTACTTGGGTAGAACAGGCTTCATTCTATCCCATAGGGTCCAGAGTGTACAATGGAGAAATGTTGTAGGTTAAGATCAAGATCCACTGATGGAAGAGATGTGCTCCACTCTTGTATGCTAGAAGCCCTGCTGTTCACAAGGATCAAGTGGAGAAATAAAAGGGAACCCTTTTGAAAGTGGGCAAGACATTACCCAGGCGATAATATGAGCGCACACCATGTAACACACTAGTAATTGAATATTTGCACCAGCTGAAGTCCTCTCTGATGTTACTGTGAGAGGCAGAGTGACTAAGGGCTGTCCGGGCAGCATGTAGGAGACAGTTTAGGATCTCAATATGGTATGGTGGAGAAGAACAAGAATCACAACTGCCTCATCCTTACTATTTTTCCTTCTAAAGTTGCCAGACCTGGTCCCCCAGCTGGGAATGTTGTACCAGTTCATGGAGAGCAGAATTAAAACCTTGCAGAAGCTCTCCCGTCTACATGGGAAGCTCTTTCTCCTTATCACCCAGGTAAGTTTAGGCTACGAATGTGGTGTGAATGGTGTAGGGGAATGCTCTCTCCTTGTCTGATGTGACAGAACCTTGCCATTCACAACTTGAATTGTGTTGTTGGGTGATCCTAAAGGTATTCTTGAAGGCAGCATAACATCTTGATACTTAATGCTGTTTAGGGGCATTCACACAAAGCCCAGGTACTGGAGGGGGGATGGCTGTTCTCCCCCAGGGGTTGGGTGTTGTCAGAAAGGCTGCACTATCAAACCTGTGTGCAGCAAACCCCCACATTTTGGCAATACCCAACCTATGGCAGAAGCCAGGACAGGCTGATGGATGTCCTGCAAAAGTATACATTATGACATTGTCTGCAGTCCTGTTGACTTCATTAGGACTACTGAGTGCATACTGCTCCCTCAGACTGATGTCTTTACAGGGTTGAGCCCTTAAATCCAAAGACTTGTGCAGATGCCTAACTTCACATGATCTATTAGGAAAATGGAATTGCCCGACTGAAATCAGTAGTGGTATTTCTCTGGGCTTTATAGCTCTGGGGTGCATAAATTTTAAAGCTTGCACATAAGTGTCTGCAAGATCATGACTGTAATGCAGTACATGGTTCAACTTGACACACCAGAAACCTTCCCTCAAATGTTCACTGTGTTTCCAATGATGCTGAAGTATAGAAAAGAAGCTGGAAACTCATGAAGTTCTAGGGTTCATTGAGATTCAGCTTGTTCAAATTAACTTTAAGACAATATCAAGTCCAGCCTTTAGGTGGTCATAAGTGAGTTTGAGGAAATGTATTTAATTTTCTTTAGCACACTTTAGTTTAAAACAAAAAAGCTATTCACATTTTAAAAAATCAATTCGTTTGTTTTTATCCCCTCCCCTTCCTTTTCCCACTTTTTGATTTGTATGCTGACCATTCACCTTCTCAGGCTGATAGTAATGGGTTAAGAGCCACTTAAATGGTACCTCTATTATTTTATGCATCTGTTTAAAATTTACCATGAAGCCAGGAACTTACTTAAGCTGAGATGTTTTTGTAGGCACTTTATAGGTAGCACAGGCAGAAAACATGTCTGAAGTCTCTGCTGATTTTTCAAATCTTTCAGGTGGCTGCACTTGAGAAAATTGAGAACGTAAGTGATGTTGCTCGGACTGCAAAGCTGGTGTATGAAGAAGGTAAGCTGGAGAGTTCTGTGGGGTGGCCAAGGGAACATCCCCAGCCTTTATATGCTCTATCAAGCATAGGCCCTCAATTCAGGTTACAGCTAGTTCTTACCAGCCATATGGTCCAGTTCTGTATTACATAATCTGTGGTGGAGGGGTTGTGCGACCTGAAGAGGGAATGAGCTGATTCAGAATTGTTGTCAGCCCTTACATAGTTTAATGTTGGGATTCAGATGGTTAAAACCCTAGCAAGCTACATGTTTCCCTATGCAACTGATTTCCAGTGCCAGGCATTCAGACTTTTTAGCTCTGGTGTCTAGTGGCAGGTGAACTTGTTGAGCCCCTCTCATCTTTTTATATCTGCACCCTTGTAGCCTTGGGGAGCCATCTCTAGGACTGAACTCGAGCTCGAGTTTCATTCGATTCTCATCAAGAATCACAGTTCTCAGATTATTCTAACAAATGAGAACAAGCCAAGAATCTTGAGACATGTCTAAAACAGAAAATTTAAAGTGTTTGAAGTCTAGGTCTTCTATCTGAACTAGAGCACTCTGTTTAAACCTATTTATGAACTACCTTTAATTTGAAGTAGAGCCTCCAATATCTAGACACCGCAGGCAGTAAAGTGTTCAGATAGGAGTGTGTGCTTATGGGAAGGATCAATGTTGATCAACTGCTAAGCAGTGCTTGTTTGTGCTGACTAGCTGTTCAGTGCTGCTCTCTTCCGGGCACATTTAATGTCTTACAGCAGGGGACAGTAGGCATGTATGTGCAGAATAGCCAAGTATCTGGACACAGGAGGGCCAGATTTGAGAGATTATACTGTAATGAAAATAACTTGGTGCAAAGCTCTGAAAGGATTTTAGAGTTGGTTTTAATGAAGCATGGGTTTCATCTAAACAAAGAATTTACTTTGAGTATGTCACATTCTCTGTATTAAAGTTGTATTCTCCATTCACAGAATCCTCAGAGGAAGATTCTGATGATGAGATGGCTGCAGAAAAAGATTCTGATGTAAGTATTGCTCAGTTCCTACCTACTCTTCCCTTGTGACACAACATAGCGGGACTGGGATTGCAGAGATGCTTGCACCTTCAAGACTCCTATCGGTAACCTCTTTTTCCAGGAGAACTGGGATGAAGATGACGAGAACAATGAAGATGACAGAGAGGAGAAGTCGGATAATGAGCAAGAGATGGCTGTAGATAAAGAAGGGATCAATGGCGATTCTGATTTGGACCCAGAAAATGAAAGTGAAGAAGAATAACAGTTATTGTTGTTTTGGGGTTTGTTTGTTTTTTTAAAAAAACCTAACTTACCAGAAGCGGGCCACCAGAACTCTGAATTCTGGATCACCTTGCTGAATGCCACCCTGCTGCACAGGGAGTGTAGCCTCTGGCCTGGCTTATGTGCAAGGACAACACCTGGGCACTGTGCATTTCCGAATCCAGAATGTTTAACCACGCCAGCCTTCTCTCCTCTCCATCCCAGAGCTTACTGTAGAAACATTTCTTCCACCTCATGGTCAAACTATGCCCATTATGTGGACTTGTATTTGTATCTCAAGTGAAATAGAATTACCCGCTAATTTGCGTGGTAAACTTGTTTCAGCTTTACATTGAGTTTTTCAATTATTAATGGATCAAAGACTGCTCTCTACCTTCTCTTCTTGCTTCTTTTAGCAATAGCAAGTGGGCATCCTGCTGTGTTTTTTGCAGAAAAGATATTTTTGTAATATTTAAATTCACCATTGAATTTCTTATTTTTCCCCACACTCATGCCTTGGCAGTGACATTTATCAGTGCCGAACTGGTTTAAGACAGCTTTTTCTTTTTAAAACGAAATTGGACTCAAAGACTTTTATATGCATGTTTACATCAGTGATTTTTTTTTTCCTTGTGCTTCAGAAAAATATTAGACCTACAGGTTGCTCCTAACCTTTTTGTTTTAATCAAGTCTATATGTAAATTTAATGCTGACCCAGAGAAATTTCATCATGGAATGGTAGAAGGGGGGCTAAAAAGTGGGGAGGGGGAGGGAGAACGTTTGTGAATATGTAATGCAGAAGTGTATAAGTTTATTATGACTTTTTAATCTTCGTATCAGAACAAGGATTGCTATTTGCTCAGCTAATGGAAGCTGAAGTGCTATAAACACATTTTTAAGAGCAAGATTAAGGTTTGAGACATTCACCAGTATAATGTACAGTATATTTGTCTATAAATTGAGCTGTTGCAACTAAAAACTGCCCTCTTTGTAAAGTGAATAAATATACATCTCCTTTACCAAGATTTAGTTCTGTTGTATGTGGGAAGAGGTTTGAAGTTGAGTGCCTGTGGATGAAATACCTTAACTGCTACATCTTGTAAGCTGGGGTGGAGCCTTTCCCTTACAGGGGTCACTTTGAAATTGAGTATAAGCTCTGAGGGCCAGGTGGAAGTTGTGGATAAGGTGATTAAGGGTTAGCTCAGGAAGTGGAGGCTCCAGATCCTGGATCTGTCCCCTATCCTTGTGTAGGCCCTCCTCTCTGCTCCCTTAACCTGAGTTCAGTCTTTCAATCTTTGGGGGAAGAAAGTGTATCCAAGGGCCAGATCCAGGCACTTGGAAGGGGGAGAACAAAAACTAGATGTGGGCTGTATTTCAGTCCTGGGCCCAAAGGTCTGGGCCCCTGTTATAAGTCAACTTACTGGTGGAAAATTGTCAATTTAAAAGTTTTGGGCTTGAAGTATGCCGTGGGGGTCTGTCATTCAACTTCCGCCTCCCTTGCATTTTAGATGGCTGATTTCACTGATAGGTGCTAGTGTTTAATTACTGCTGGCCCTGCAATTCTTGTCCTGCAATTTGGAATCTCTGTGTGTGTCAATATTGTCAACCAGCTTGTCTCTACAGATTCCCTTATTAGGGAAGGTATTTAGAGGCAGGTACGTACACAGTTCAGTTCTTTCCAGTCCTGGGTGGGGTTTGCAATTACTGATGCTAAGAAGGAGTAAACCTGCAAGACCTTGGTCTTAGAGGCCTTGGCTGTGATTCACAAACCACTTTACTCTGTAGTAAGTGACTTGTGAATTGCGACCCTTGTCTATACTAAAATTGGCCTATTTAGCTAAATAAAAAATAACTCTGTTTTAAGTGTATTTATATAAGGATTTGGATAGTTCATCTTTAAGTGACCTCAAATCAGTGCAGTTTTTGTAGAGAAAGGGGGGAGTCACATTTCAGAGCATGATGGGGCTTTAATTCCTACCATTCATTTTGGTTTCAGTGTGTGAACAGTCATGTTCAAAGCCAAATGTTTCTGCGGAAAGATGGCTGGGGCGCACACTATATTGAAAGCTTGTAGATGTCTTCAAAACAAAAGATGTGTTTGTTCTGTTTCCTTCCCCTGTCAACCTGCCAATAATGGTGCAGTTTGATTACTGCTGGGAATTGTGGTGTTGGCAGCATTTCAAGTGGTTAGAATAGTCTGCTAACCCAGCAACCTGATTGATTTAGTGATCAGGTCTGATTTGTACTGTGCTTTGGAATTCCAAATGTGTTTGGGGTACAAACATCTTCCAGGCTATCAGGAATTGTACTCTTTGCCATATGTTGTTGGAAAGAGTTTTTCTGAGATGTGCCACTAGGTCTTGGATTTGATTTGGCATTGTTATAATTAAACAATCTTTAAAATTGCACCCTGTCTGGCCTTTATAGAACAAAGACAGATTCTCTAAACAGTCTTCCTGGGCTGTCTCTTCAGCTTTGGCATTGGTGGTTAATATGTATTTATATAGCGCCACAGTGTACCTGGCTCTTGACATTTGTTAAATATAGACAGGGTCCCTGCCCTGAGGGACTTACAATCTAGGAGAGAAGAGGGAGGGAAGACAGTACAGTCATGAAGTCAAGAGAGTGCATGTGCACGTGCTTAGCTTAGTTACGCAGGAGATGGGGACGTTGGGTAAATCAGGAAGGGGCAGTTAGACAAGGCCTGACAGAAGAGGTAGATTTTCAGGAGGGGTTGGGAGGGAGTGGAGTGAATGCATTTGGGGAGGGAGTTCTAGACATGGGGAGCAGCGAGGAAGAAGGGGTGAATATGTTTCAAGGAGCAAGGGAGTTGTGAGCAAGCGAGAGTGGTGGCAGTGGAGGAGCAGCACTCCAGGATGGAAGCAGGAAACGAGTGCAAATAGATAGGAGAGGGAAAGCCATGAGGAGCCTTGTAGGTAAAGACAAGGAGCTTGTGCTGTATGCGGTCAGGTAGAGGGAGCCAGTGGAGAGAGCAGAAGCTGCACATGATCAGAGTGGCGAGACACAGTAGATGACCTTGGCAGCAGAGTTTTCAACAGAAGTGAGGGGCGGCAAGATGAGAGCGGCAAAGGCCAGTATAGAGGAGGTTGCAATTGTCAAGGCGAGAGATGACTAGAACACGGACAAGGGTTTTAGCAGTGAAGACAGGAAAGGCCAGATCTTAGTGCTGTTGTGCATAGAGAGATGACTGGATTTAGCGACAGATTGGATCTAAGACTTAAAGGAAAGGAGGAGCCAAAGATGAATCCCAGGCTAGTGCCTGAAGGACAGCCCTACCAATGGAAACAGAAAAGGAAGATAGGAAAGTATTTTCACTGGGGAAGAGGAGTTCAGTTTGAATTGATGGTGAGACATTCAGGCAGATGTGTGAGAGAGGCAGTTTGTGATGTGAGATTGGATAGAAAGGGAGAGCGGATGGACCGAGTCGAGTGTCTTCAGCATATAGGTGGTATTAGAAGCCTTGCAAATCAATGCGTTTGCCCAGGGACAGAGTGTATAGAGAGAAGTGGACCAACTCCAACCAAGAGGGGAACTGATGTGGAGGAGGTACCATCAAGAGAGACATTGAAGGAATGGTTAGAGAAATGGGAAGAGAACCAGTCGAGGACCAAATTCTTGAAATCAACGGAGTGAAGTGTGGTCAACAGTGTAAAAGCCAGCCGAGAGAGCAAGCAGAACTAGAACTAAGTAGAGGCAATTGGATTTGGCTAAAGGGTCAGTGATTTTAGCAAGAGCAGTCTCGGTTGAGTGGAGAGTCAGACTGGAGGGGGGTCAGGTGAGGAGTTGAGGAGAGGAATTCAAGACAACAGGGGTAAACAACATATTCCTAGAGCTTGGAGGCGAAGGGCAGGAGAGAGATGGGACGGTAATTGAAGGAGTTAGAGGGATTAAGGGTGGACTCCTTTAGGATAGGGGAGATGGTGGTGTGCTTGTGCATGGAATGGAGCCAGTAGAGGGGGGGAGAGTGACTGCAGAAGAGATGGTGAGACTGGGGGGCAATAGAGGTCAGTAGGGGAGGGGATAGGGTCAACAGGGCAGATAGAGGGGTTGGATGTGGAGAGTGGGGAGGTGATCTCATCAAGGGAAGCTAGTGGGGAGGAGGATGGGAGGTGGGAGGAAACCCCTGAAGCCTCCTTTAGTGGATGGAAGAGTGGGAAACTACATCAAGGCAGATTTAATCAATCTTGAGAGATCCTGTGCAGTGAGGGGGTGGGGTACAGGTGTGTTTGAGAAGGGAGCTGAAGGTTGAGAAGAGATGATGGGGATTAAGAGAGAGATTTAATATGGATGGCAAAGTAGTGCTGTTCGGCAAGGAAAATGGCAAAGCTGAGGGCAGAGAAGGTGAACTTACATTGGAGAAAGCATGGTCATGAGATTCCCGCCAGAGGCATTCAGGAGTACAAGAGCAGGAGCGGAGGCAGCAGGGTTGGGGTTTGATGTGGTAGGTAGGGCAGGAGGAGAGGGAGCAAGGGGTAGTCTAGGGTGGAAGATAGAGATGTTGAAAGTGGAGTTAGTTGGGGCAGGTGGTGGTGACAAATGAGGGAAGAGGAAAGTTCAAAGGTTAATTGGAAGGAGGGAAGTGGGAGACCTGGAATGAGGCAAAATGGTGGTCATAGATGGAACAATTTTTGGAGAATATAAGGTCAAGGGAGTGGCCATCATGATGTGTTGGGCAGCACGTCCATAAATGGAGGTCAAAGGAGAGGTTAGAGAGAGGATGCAGGAAGTAACAGAATGGGAGGGAGCATCAATAGAGATGTTGGGAGTCCCTAAGGATCAGGGTGAGAATATTGGCAATAGAGACAGTTGTTGGAGGTAATAGGGAGGAAGAACGTGAGCCAGGTGTCAAAATCTGAGACGAAGGAGAAGAGTGGGGTGGGGGGCAGTAAATTACAGCTTCACAGAGATGGAGCGTGGAGTAGAGGTGTATGAAGTGACAGTGTACTACATGTTGCTTGTGGAGTGATCCTGTTTAGCAATCCTTTGTGACAGTCAAGTTTGGTGCAGGTATAGAATTGTTTTCTGCTGTAAGTCTTGATACGAATCCAAAGCATTGCTTCTCCAGCTGACATTTCTGACTTGTCCAGAATGCTCTGCCCTCACTAGAAACGTGCTATAAACTAGGGATGGGCAAACTTACTTTGGACTGCATGTGGCTCTTGGGCAGGACTGTTCTTGGGAGGGACCAGTGCTGCCTTAATGTTCTTGTATCTTTCTTGCACCTCCATCTCAGCAGCTGAATTGTAGCTGTTCCTCAAATCACAGTAGCCAGGACTGCTGAGCACTGACTGCCAGCCAATCACAGAGCCGTTTAGGACTGTGTGCACATGAATGTATGCACAACCTTGTGGCTGTTGCCTATATAAAGATTTTTGTACATGGCTTTTGCAGTTAGAAACTTTGCACACCCTTGCTGTAAACTATGCGCCTGTCCAGACTGGCTGCCCTTTTTCAAAATTTGCAGCAATGCTGCCATTGCCATTTTGAGAAAGGGTGTGCATGCGCAGAACAATCTGGCTATTCTGCACATTTGCAGTAATTTTGTTTTAAAATTTCCCCCCTGAAATTACTATGCGTGCACAAATGGCCGCTGGACCATTCTGCAAATGTGAACCCTTTTTTAAAACGGCTGCAGCAACATTGCTGCCATTTTGGGAAGGGGCAGCCATGCACAGTGGCCATTTCGCGCATGCACAGACTGGCTGACCTTTTCCAAAATGGCAATGCTGCTGTCATTTTGCATGGCAGAACAGTCTGGTCTGGTGGCCAGTCTGCATGTGCAGTAAGTTTATTTTTTAAAATGTTTTAATTGATTTAAATACAGATCCATAATACAAATCCACATTTAAATCTGGAAACTTAGGGAAATGAAACAAAACTAAACTGAATACAAATTTGTAACCAAAAGTCTGCCCATGTAAATATTTTACATGTTTCTAAGAAATGCCATCTGAGGAGCTGAGATGCTTTAGAAATATTAGGTGAATAATCTAAATGACTACCTATAGCTATAGCTTGGGAAGTCTGATACAGGGATTTCTAGTCTGCTACTGATCTGCTCAGCAGCTCTTATTTCCTTGTTCAAGATGGTCTGTGATATGCCAGTGAAGTTGAGGAAATAGTCAGGGTATTGTACCCATCTACTTGCCTCACCACCTTGCATATTCATTCTCCTGAGCTCCCTGGACATAACTTCAAGACTAGTTCCCCGCCTGAACTGCTAGGTGGCAGAAGACGATCACAAATTCTGCTGGAGCATGCTCAGTGAGGAATGCCCCCTGGAATTCCAGTCGGTTCTTCTGCCTCACACAGTGAGGAACAGAGCTCCGTAGCTCCGGTTTAGTGGCAGTTTAAAAAAAAAATTAAAAAAATTCTACCGACTACATAATTGAAGACTAGCCCACACAGGGCTTCTCCCCGACCCCCCACCCTGTCTGGCGTGGGGGAAGGGGCACAGCAGGCATGGCAGGGCCTCTGCGGATACTCAGTGCATGAACCATCCCCGCTGCCAACGTCCAGACTGGGATAGAAATTCTCCAGCTCAGCAGACCCCACTCCGGATTAGCGTTATATGCTCCGAGACCTCCCACCGAATGAGATGCAAGCTCTGGAAGGTCAGCATAACGTAAGCCTCCCTCCCCTTTCCCCAGCAGAGGCCCTGCAGGTTGACATATTGGGTTAAACTGTTAAATCATTGTGGCCCTTGATAAAATTGGCACTGCGCAACCCTCTAGCAGCCCACCAAAAAAGCAGACTGGAAAGACCCTGCAGGACCCAGTTCTGCAAAAAAAAGCCTCCCTTTAAGGGCAAATCCAAATGCTCATAAAGGCAAGCAGCATTCCGGAAACCCCAGCGTCTCCAAATCTCGAATCCTGGCCTGGGACTTGAATATTTCCTCCTTCGAAGGAACAGCAAGAAACGGTGATGAGTGTCTAGCTGTTCTCAGGCGAGGAGGTTCATTCCCCTCTCCCAGCCAAGAAAAAAAGGAAGCACCCTGTTACAAATGCTGAGGCAGAGAGGCAAGATAAGAGGGGCAGGGGAGTAGGAATAGTTTTCCCTGGCTGATGAAGAGCAAAGTTCCCCTCACACCTCTGAAGGACGTTCTTCTGAAGGAGAGTATTCTGATTCTGCCAAGGAGGTGGAGGTCAGCAAGGAGACAGGAAGGGATTTCCCTTTGAAAGCCATGGACTGCTTGTATAGGCAATTCCATAAGGCCCTGTCCATTAAGGGAAATCATCAGTGGATGATTCTAATAGGGAATATTTGCCAAAAATCCCAGGGAAAGAGAGAGGTTTCCTCGTAAATAAGACCTTCAAGAAGTTAATCAGAAATGAGTGGAGTGACCCTGCTAAACACACTCGTATGACTAAAACCGAGGACACTTTATATATGTTCCCAGTGTGGAAGAAAGCGCTTTATGACACACCAAAAGTAGATGTAGCAGCTGCTGCTTTGACTAGGCAATTTCTGTTCCCTTCAGACCCAGCTGACAGAGGAATAGAATCAGCGCTTGGACGCAACTTTGAGGTGGAGTCAGCCCTCCTTCATATGGCGCTCACTTTTGCCTATGCCACCAGAGCCATGGCCAGGGCCCCGAGGGAAACGCGGGTCTGCGATTCGCAGATTTCCCACGGAATTCCCCTCCCCCCGCGGAATCTCCTGCCCCGCTTACCCCAGCGCAGAATTTCCAGCCTGCGCTGGGGGGACGCGGGGCAGGAGATTCCATGAGGGGAGGGGAATGAAAAAACCCTCGGGGCTTCCCCTCCCCAGCCTCCCCAGTTGCCAGGG
>QEPC01008081.1:1744867-1774606 GCA_003113815.1 Sphenodon punctatus
GCTGGGCAGGGTGGGTGGGGGGTGTCCCCCCTTCCACCCGCACAGCCTGGGAGGGGGAGGGGGGAGGAATTTTTTTATTCCATTGATTTCAATGGGGACAGTGCCCCATTGAAATCAATGGAATAAATCCGGTACCGGTATACCGGATTTAATCTGAGAATCTGGTTTTTAGGAAACCGGTAAATCCGGTAATTGCCCCGGGGTCCCAACTCTACTCGTTAGCAAACCTCCCTTCAAAATCTCTCTTGGCCTGCCTTATTAGCACTTGAAATTTACGTTGCCAATGTTTATGCTCTTTCATATTATTTTCATTAGGACTAGCCTTCCATTTCTAAAAGGATGCCTGTTTGGCTCTAATAGCCTTCTTCACCTCCCCATTTAACCACAGTAGAAGACATTTGGTCTTCCTGCTTCCTCTTTTAACTTGCGGGATGCATTTAATCTGGGCTTCCAAACAGGTGCTTAACAGTCTCTACGCCTCTTGCAAACTTGTAGCCCTTGCAACTGGGCATTTTAGTTTTTTTTATAGCATTGATGTTCAACATCTCTTCTGACATGATATCTTGGGCATCCAGAGCCATGACAACAAATATAGTGGCCAGAAGGAGGCTCTGGTTATGGTCTTGAAAGGGAGATGCCCTAGTTAAGAACCTTCCGATGTCCAGAGTGTATCAGGGGAGTAAATTATTCCGAGTGTGTCTCGATAAAGTACTGGCTGAGGCATCTGACAAATCCAAAAAGAAAACACGCCACCAGGTCTCCTCTACTCACTCAAAGAAATCTTTTTGTTTCTTTCCCAAAGCCCCATACAGGTCCTCAAGCTATGGCCGAAGTTCCATGGATCCAATGTGGAAAGGCCGTGGAAAATGCAAGTACAAGGACACCGGTTCATCAAGAGGCAAGACCGGATTAAGTCAGCCACCTAAGTTGGATACCTGACTGCTCCGGTCTCGTCTCCCTATCTTTACCCATCGATAGGGGGAAAACTTCAATTTTTCATACAGGTGGATAGAATCCTGCACAGACAAACTGGGTGCTCGACCTCATCACTAACAAACCAGAGATGGAATCCTCCAATGCAACAAAATTGTGTAATACAGGAAGCACTTAAAACAAAAAGACCAAATATATTTTTTGTAATAAGTATATATATATAAAATCATACAATCTAAAAAATGTACAGAACACACAAAAGCCAAGCATTACACCTGACAATCAAAAATTGGTGCTGTGCATGTAGATGCTGAAGTATTTCAATTAACAATAAAAAAGCTAATGATAAACATGTACGTGCTGAACATAGCCATGTCTCTGACCAATATCTCTGGACCAATATCAGGAGCACAACGATTTACAATCCAAAGCAAAGTAAATGGAGCTATCCTGCAGAGCCTGACATCACCACCCAGGGTTACCTCATCAAACTGAAAAGAAATCATAGCTGTTCATTCACCCCTTCGCCGACATCAAAAAAGCTAGAGAGAAACAGAGCAATGCTTGCAGAAATATATTGCCTATACGCCATCGAGGCAATAGAGCCAGTCCTCCCAATCAACAGAGCCAGGGGCTCGGCTCTGTTTCTCGTACTAAAGGAGTCCGAGGAATGGTGAGCAGTCCTCGACTTGAAGAAGCTGAACCGCTCAGTGAAACTCAAAAAATTCAAAATGGAGACAGTCAGTTCAATCTGTAAGACTATTTCACCAGGAGACTGGCTAGCTTCGTTAAATTTTAAAGAAGCATACCTTCATATCTCCATTCCTTTGAGCCACACAGGCGCTTCCTCATGTTCAGATCTGAAGCGACTCATTGGCAGTACAAGGCTCTGCCATTTGGCCTATCAACCTCCCCAAGGACCTTCACAAAAACACCGGTCATCCTTGTAGCTAACCTGCGCTTGGAGGGAGTCCACATTTATCCATACCTGGATGATCTTTTGATCAGAGCAGCATCCAAGGAGAACACCCAAGCGGATGTACAGAGAACAGTTCGCTACCTGGAGTGCCATGGGTTCATGGTCAGTCGATCAGAGTGCCTTGATCCCCACCCAGACTCTAGAGCATCTGGCAGTGAGGATAGATACCCTGCAGGAGAGGCTGTTTATACCACAGGAGGGACAGTGAAAGATCAAGAATCTTATAGTGCAGATTCAGTTGCAAGAATTGTCGCTTCTGAAACAACTGGCAAGTCTTTAGGGCCTAATGGTCTCCTGTTTTCCCCTGCTGCATTGGGCAAGGATGCACACATGAATCCTGCAGAAATTCCTGAGACCATTCCAACTGATGACCTCACAAAGGCTCAACGCGAGAGTCAGGGTTTCGCAGAGGGTCAAGGCCCCCCTAGATTGGTGGCTTTTGGACACGCTTTCAGAAGGGTATCCTCTTGATGGAATCCACAAAAGTAGTTTTGACCACAGACGCAAGTTTCTGTGGCTGGGGGGTGCATTTGGAGAAGATCTATGTACAGGGGACCTGCTCCTTGGAAGAACCAAGAAGCAGCATACACTGGCTAGAATGGAGGGCCATTCACCTAGCTCTTCATCACTTCGAACCCGTAGTAAAAAAACAAAGTGTCCTCGGACATTTACACAGACTATCTCAGCCAAGGCGTATGTGAACAACCAGGGCAGCTCAATATTGCCTGCTCTCCACCTAGAATCTCGATGCCCGCTCGATGACCTTGTTAGGTTTGGAACACCTGGCTATCAGAGGTCATTGACGGGTTGGCTCACAGGCGTCCACTTCCCAAACATCAGAGCCACAGGTACCAGTGGTTCATGGAGGATCTGCGGCAGTTAAAAAGTGAGGGGAGGAGGTTAGAACAACAGTGGCGTTGTACTCATGCTGAAGATGACAGATTGCAGCATAGAGCCAGTCTGAAAGCCTATGCAGTGGCTCTGCGGACAGCAAAGAAGTTGTTCTTTGTTACCATCGTAGCATCCGCGAAATCTCACCCGGCGGAGCTCTTCCGGGTGGTGAAGCGGTTGGTCAGTCCAACCTTCCACCTGTAAGTGGAGGTTTCCGGGGCCCGCTGTGATCGGCTTATTGATATTTTTCGTGGACAAAATTGCTTGCATTCACCATGACTTCGCCGCCATAGTTGATACAGTAGGGGAACCAGAGGCTATGAATGCCCCGACTTGTCCTGTTTTGTAGGATCAATTTCAGTTGATGACCCCTGCCGATGCTGGGGATGTCCTGGGGGCTGTTAGGGCCATGACATGTGAATTAGATCCTTGCCCTTCCTGGCTGGTTAAGACTGCCAGGGAGACATTGGGGTTGGTGCTGGCATGGGTGGTCAACATCTCCCTTGAGAAGGGCAGGGTCCCAGGGTCTCTTAAGGTGGTTGTGGTGTGACCTTTGCTCAAAAAAAATCACTTGATGCTGATGCCCTTGCCAGCTACCAGCCTGTCTATAACCTTCCCTTTCTAGGAAGGGTTATTGAGTGGGGGGTGGCCCAGCAGCTCCGGGACCATCTTGACCAGTTTGGTTTCTTGGACCCCTCGCAGTCTGGATTTCGTTTGAGATTTGGCACCGAGATTGTGCTTGTGGCCTTGATCAATGACCCGCGCCGTGTTTTAGACCAGGGGCAATCAGTCCTTCTGGTATTGTTAAATTGGTCAACTGCTTTTGATACCCTTGACTATGAGCTTTTGGTGACTTGGCTGTGGAATCGTACCAGGGTAGGCGGGATCGTTCTCTAATGGTTCTGCTCATTCCTGGCCAGTAGGACTCAGTGTGGTCTTGGGTGGCTGTACATCTGCTCCCCGGGATCGCACATGTGGGATCCCGCAGGGTTCTATTCTGTCCCCCCTCCTGTTCAATGTGTATATGCAGCCTTTGGGCGAGGTCGTGAGAGGGTTTGGAGTATGTTGTCAATATGCTGACGACACTCTGCTCTACCTTGCGTTTTCAGTGGACTCAGGCCCCGCAGTCTTGTTGCTTATCTCAGTCTGGCAGCTGTGGGGGACTGGATGAGAGTGAGCTGCCTGAAGTTGAATCCCGACAAGGCGGAGGTGATGCTGGTGGGGGAGGGAGTGGAGGCCCCCATCATTGATGGGGGTGCGCCCCATCTTGGTTCCTCCAGTTCGTAGTCTGGGGGTGCTCCTCTATTCACAACTCCATCTGGATGCCCAGGTGACAGCTGTGGTGAGGAGTGCATTTGCCAAATTACATCTGGTGCTGTTAGGATTAGATTTGATAGGAAATATTTAATATTTAGTTTTAAACACAATATAATAGCCTTACTGATCAGGGCCCCAGGAATGAACCCTTGCCCCCAGAATGAACTTTTGCTAAAGTGAAATTTTGCTGAACAGATGATATGCCTGAGAATCAGGCCCCAAAGAACAGTGTGAAGCTAAAACAAAAGACTCGCGGGAAATCAGAAGGGTCTTTCTAAGCAGATGTTAACTAAGATGTTGCAACCACAAACAAAAAAAATGCTGGAACAGGATGGTAGTGATGGGAGGTCTGGCAGTGGGGACATCTCCATACCACCACCCCGAGCAGCATCCAAGCACTGGGCTACCCCCCTGTTGTGTTCAGTTAGGGCCCGGCAGAACACAGAGCTGGTCTCCCGTGTCTTCCTCATGTAGGCACATTAGGCTATATTCGCTGCCTGACAATGTCCCAAGGCATGATACTGCTCCACTAAGGAGTCATGTACCTGGGACAGTTGGTCCAGAGCTGCACACCCAGATTCAGTGGCATGAGTCAGGCCATGCACCTCTGGAGGCAGGGGCAACTCTTCAGCCTGTGCAGGACTGGCCTTCACCTCTGCTGCTGAGGAGAAGGATGAGGGCCTTCTCCTCCTCTTCCTGGCAGGCGCAGCTTACCCCCCTCGCTGGCCCTGCCGCCTCCTCACTCCCCCTTTCTAGCATGATCCCATGGGCCCTGGAAAGGTGGCTGCGAAGGGCGGAGGTGGTGCTTTGTCTCGCGCACCACACCTTGCTATTGCAGTGGGAGTACAGAGCAGCAGAGTGGGCCATTCCCTGGGGCTGGGAGAAGTGGTCCTACACTGCAGAGCCCAGTGACTGGTACCGTTGCCCTTGCCTGACAGGCCCTGCCTCTGCCACATCACCACCTGGATCTCCACCTCCGACTCCTCCACTGCCCTCCTGGCTTGCTCTTTCGACATGCTGCTACCACCTAACCCTAATTATATATATATATATATATATATATATATAATATACCCTACTCCTATAGCCTAAACTATAACTATATATAATATGTCTTAACAAATCCTAATATATCCTAAATTCCCATTTAATTTATAATTATATCCTAAGTACTACTACTATATCTAACTTTACACCCAGCCTATTCCCTCCGAATTCCCACCCTATGTATTCCCTCCCCACGTGTGTGTGTGTGTGTGTGCGTGCACGCGCAATATTTTTCTATTATTTTTACAAGGTTTTTGAGCTTCTCCACTTCTTCCCTCTCCTCCTTCCCACGCCACAAAGAGACTGCTGCATTGTATCCTTTTATATACTGTATGGGGGGGGAGGAAAAGGGAGGAAGGGTTGCATTTGTTGTTGTGCATCTTGATTTGGGAAGGCAATTAAGGGGGAGGGGAAGACGAGGGAGTAACGGGTGGATGTATTATTGTGCACCCTGATTGGCTAGGTAATTAAACATCTGCAGCTGCTGCACATGGCAACACATGCTGAGGTGTAGAGTTGGCGCCGAAGAGTTCCAAGGACCAAATTCCAAAGTTCAGAGCTTTTCCAATGTCCCGGACTTTGGTCTCCGAAGTCCGGGGCTTTTGAAGTAGCACCGGAATGCTTCTGAGTACCCAGGCCAGTTACTTGGAACTTCGGAAATCGGCTCGAATACCAAGAAGTACTATTTGGTACAGCCCTAACAACCTATCAAGATTTTTTTGAATTCTAGTTCTAAGGTGGTTAGCTACCCCTCCCAGTTTAGTGTCATCTGCAAAATTGCTAAGTATTCCAAGTTGTTAATGGAGATGTTGAACAGCATCTTACCCAAGTCAGAGCCCTGTCGGGTTCCAGTGGACAGAAAGCACTGCCTGTCACCATGTGAGCCCCATGACTCATGCTGTGGTGGGAAGGTGGGGCACACCTCTCTGCCAGCTATAACAGTGCTGAGGTCCACCCTAGTCTGGAGCTGAGGAGTGTGGGGTTAAGCAGGATGAGTGTAGGGTGTGGGCATGATCAGGGCCAAAAATCTGAGGAAAATTCAGGAGTGAAAATAGGGGTGAACTTTGTGAACTGGGAGAGGAGTGGGATGGAAGAATCCTTACTCTGCAGGGCTATGTATAAGCTCTTGGGGTAGGGGTGGGGGGGGTGGGGGGGAGAATTTTAGCCCAGTGGTTCCCAAAAATGCCCCAGCCCCATTTTGAGACTTAAATATAATATTGTAACCCCCGCAACAGCAAAGACATGGACAGTAGATCAGATAGATGATGCTCATGACCCATCCGTAGGTGACATAATTCTACAACAGTTTGCTTTAGCAAACTCTGCTTTAGCCAAAATGGAGGTGAGGTTGATTTGAGGCTACTCTTAGTGCATAGAATGTGTGTAAGAATTGTTCCTTTAGTGATACAAACATAAACAGTACAACCTGTTCATCAGAGAGAGACTGGAAGAGCGCACAGTACCATTACATGATCCTATTAAGAGAAATAAACTTCTGCTATTTAGCTGCCCTCCAGCAAAACATCAGGTAACATCCAAGTTACAGGTGAACTGCTTAAAGACTAACTGCGCTTTATTCAGCAGTCTTTGTGTCCCTTCAGCCATGCAAAGATGATCCTGGTGAAGCTTTCAAGCATGAGAACCAGCCTACCCCTCCTTCACTCTCAAAGCTGGGTCAACTGCATCTTGGAACCAAAACTGACCTTCTAGTCTGCCTAGATGATGTCACTCCCTCACATACAGGTGCTCCTTCAGCAGAGGTGGTTATCCTGGATGGAGCAGCCATAGTCAACATACTCAAACCAGGTACAGCTAAGACATTGGAAGAGTATGCCCTTCAAGTTGTGTTTCCTTACATTTGCAAGCAACTGCAGCATGCTAGTAGAACTGATGTTGTGTGGGATTCGTACAAGACAGACAGCTTAAAAGCAACAGCGAGGACCAAAAGATGCAAAGGGGTTCAAAGAAGGGTGGATGCGTCTGTACATATTCCAGGTAACTGGCAGAATTTCCTACAGGTTGATGACAATAAACAAAATTATTCTGCTTGTCAAAAATTATTGGTGAGCAGCTGATGGAAGGCAAGCAGATAATAGTAACACATGGACAGGAAGTCTTCTGCAGCCCCTCTAAGAGCAATACCTCATGGCTGTCTCCATGCAGTCATGAAGAGGCAGACATGAGGATTTTCGTGCATGTGACAGATGCAAGAAAGGATGGGTACAGGAAGATAATGGTGCGCTCTGTTGACACTGACATTGTGGTCTTCGCTGTATCTGTAGTGCAGAAGTTGGACATTGGATAGCTTTCGGTGTGTCCACTAAGTTACGATACATAGCAGCCCACAAGATTGCCAACATCCTTGGTCCTGAAAAGTCAAAGGCCCTTCCTGTATTCCATGCATACACTGGCTGTGACAGTGTCCAGTTTTAATGGAAGAGGTAAAAGGCTGGTTTGGAGTGCTTGGCATGTCTTTCCTAATGCTATTTCTGCATTTACATCTTTGGCTAATGCACCAGCAACAATCCTGATAGACAGTTTTGCCGGATTAGAGCAATATACAGTTGTTGTTTGATCACTGTAGCAAAGCTAACAGTGTCACAATGCAACAAAGCAGCTGTTTACTTCTAAGGGAAAGGACATTAAAGATTTACCACCCACCCAAGCAGCACTTCTTCAGCACACTAAAAGGGCAGTATTTCAAGCCAGACATATCTGGGGGCAAACACTAGTCACATATCCACACTTGCCGTGTCCAAGTGAATGGGGATGGTGCAAGACAGACAGTGGTAGCTGGCAACCTTTATGGACAACTCTCCCAGAAGCGATGGCAGCCTGCGTTGTGATTGCAAGAGGACTTCTCAATGTTATCAGGAGAAGAAAGATGGTTCAATGAAATGTGAATGTGCCAAAAATGGACTACTGTGTATTGGATTATGTTGATGTAATGGTGACTGCAATAACTCCACTTAAGACTATTAACCGATAACATTATTTTGGATAACTTTGTACTACAATTTATTAGTGTTTAGCTCAGTTCATTGGTAGCTGTTTTGATACAATAGAATTGCCATAAAAGTGTTATATACATTGAAGGTTATTTTGGCCTAGCAGCAACTTTCATGTGCATGTTGTACATATTTTATTCTGAATGAGCCATTCCCTTGCATAGGAATGTATGCATAGCCATTCTCTATTGTTCTGAATGTATGTATGTGCAGTCCTGTCAATTTTGCTGTTGATGCCCTGGCGAGCTATCTTCCTGTCTCTAACCTTCCCTTTTTAGGGAAGTTTATTGAACGGGTGGTGGCCCATCACTTCCAGACTCATTTGGATAATATCAGTTTTCTTGACCCCACGCAGTTGAGCTTTCATCTGGGTTATGGCATGGAGACGACGTTGGTGGCCTTGGTCAACGACCTCCTGGTAAAGCCAGATAGTCATATGACCCTACTAGTTCTACTAGATCTATCAGCAGCTTTTGATACAGTGAACCATGAGATGTTGGTGACTTGCCTGTGGGACCTGGCCAGGATGGATAGGACTGTTCTTCAATGGTTCAGTTCCTACCTCATGGATAGGTCACAGCAAGTGGTACTAGGGGACTGTACATCGTTCTCTGGGGACTTCTTGTGTGGAGTCCCGCAGGGTTCCATTCTGTCCCCTCTCTTGTTCAATGTGTATATGAAGCCGCTTAGAGACATCATGCACAGCTGGGGGGCTCATTGTCGCTAATATGCAGACAACATCCAGCTGTACTTCTCTTTTTCAACCGACCCAGGCCCTGCTGTCTCCTTTCTGTCCTGGTGTCTGGCCACTGTGGGGGACTGGATTGTTGTTTTTACTGCACTTGTGTTCGCCGCCCCGAGTCGTCTGTGTGAGAGGAGCGGAGTATAAATTGAAGAAAATAAAGTTTTGTAAGAATTACCATTTTCATGTTTATTGCGTGGGACAATGTATCATAGATTTCATGTCTTCCGGTGACCATATGGAAAAATGACCATTAGTATTCAAAGTTGGTGTTGGCTCCATGTCTGAGATTGTTTATAATGCTGTCAGGTAAACTTCCACCAAGTTACATACTTGTATCACAAAAGGAATAATCCTGTCGTAAATTGGTACATATCTTCTCCACTATTTGGCCTGCTGTGGATTTGCTTTGCTATAAGGAAGGAAAGAGTGAGGCAGGAGTATCAAATCCCATTTCTAATATAGTCCTCATTTACAGTGGAGAGTTGGCAGCTAAATACTTGATGCAGCAGTGTGATAATTCAGCCAAGTTCAGTGCCATCTTCAACTTCGGCCTTACTAACTATGGGTTCTCTTGCTTTGCAGATGTTCCATGTAACTTTAAATTCCTTATATGTAAATGTATGTAATCAACGCTGTGCTACTTAGCTCTTTCCACAGTAGCTTAAGTTAGGGTAGCTGAGATGTCATTACTAGATGCTAAATTCATGAATTTTGACAGGTCTGAAGAACAGTACCACAGATGGCCAATAGGTGTCAGAATTGCTCCACCAGAAGGAGTTGAGTATTCCAGAGCAGCAGTGATATGAAACTGGGTCCTAAGCTTCAGGAGAGCTAACTCCACTGTTGCCAGCTTTGTGCTATGCAGTCTAGTACTGCAGTTCGTGTCTTCCATCACCGCTAATTTTACACACTTCCTGGTAGACTGTTTCCAGTCGCTCATTCTTCGTTAAAAGCTGTTGAGTGTTATGTGCTGCTGGTCACTTCAACAGCTTGATGTCTGACCCTCAAAAAAATATTTAAGGAAATATTTCTAAAAATATTGAAATAACTAGGCCACCTAGGAGTTGGAGTTTCCTTTTCTGAAATGGTTTTGGCACAGTGGAGCGCTATTTATAAGAACATAAGAAGCACCATATTGTGTCAAACCCAATCGACCATAGAGCCCAGCACCTATCTCCAACAGTGGCCAGTATCGGTTACTTGGAAGAAGTACCGAACACATCGTAAGAGGGCGATCCATTCCCTGTTGTTCATTCCCAGCTCATAACAGTAAGAGGTAATATTCCCCAAAAATACTTGGCTAATAGGTTTTTCTTGATCTCTCGCAGTCTGGCTTTTGTCCAGATTATGGCATGGAGACTGCGCTTGTGGCCTTGGTCAATGATCTCTCCTGTGAGTTGGACCAGGGTCACTCGACCCTGTTGATTCTGTTAGATTTCTCGGTTGCGTTTGATACCGTTGATCATGAGCTGTTGGTGACTCGGCTGCGGGACTGGGCAGGGATTAGCAGGACTGTTCTTGAATGGTTCCGCTCTTTCCTGGCTGGGAAAACCCAACGTGTGGTGCTGGGTGATTTTTCATCTTCTCCCCGGGGACTGACGTGGGGTTCCGCAGTGTTCAATCTTATCCCCTCTCTTGTTCAGTGTGTATATGCAGCCTTTGGGGGAGGTTGTCAGGGAGCTTGGTGTAAGGTGTCATCAATTTGCTGATGACACCGAGCTATATATCTCATTATTTCATCTAACTCAGGTCTGGTATGGTGTTTGTCAGCTGTGGGGGATTGGATGAGGACGAGTCGCCTGAAGTTAAATCCTGACAAGACAGAGGTGATGGCTGTGGGGAAAACCGGGGAAGTGATGGCCCCCATCATTGATAGGGTCCGTCCTCCCCTGGTATCTCAGGTCCGTAGTCTGGGGGTGTTCCCGTATCCGCAGCTCTGCCTGGATGTCCAGATGACAAAGGGGGCATTCCGCCAGTTACACCTGGTATGTTGGCTTAGGCCGTATGTTTCGGATTCGGATCTGACCACAATCATCCATACTTTTATTACCTCCAGACTGGACTACTGTAACACACTACGCGGGGCTACCCTTGGTGCTGGTTCGGAGACTGCAACTGGTGCAGAATGTGGTGGCCCGTGTCCTGAAGGGGACAGGCCAACACGAGCACATTACACCGGTGCTTTGCTCTCTGCACTGGCTGCCGATAGTCTTCTGGGCCCAATTCAAGGTGTTGGTGTTGACCTTTAAAACCCTAAATGACCTGGACCCCACCTTCCTGCACGACCACCTCAACCCTTCGGATTCTGGATTGGCCCCTGCAGTCGACCGGGTGCGCCCTCCTTGAGGTCCCCCAGGTGTTGACCATAAGGAGGGCATTTTCTCCCTGTGGTTCTTCCTGGACGGCCAGCTATAACAGTAGGGTATATCCCCGTCACTACCAGTAGGAGGCAGACATACAATTTTCGTATTCCTACTACGGGGATTATCCTTCCATCCCCAGTTGATTGTCTGCCTTCACGCAGGTAGGATGCAGGCTAGCTGCCTCCAGGAGAAATCTGGGACAATGACAGGCAGCATGGAAGAGGCTCCAGGTGCCACAGGAGGAGAAATTCCTCCCACTGTTCACCGCCCTCCACTCTCAGAAGGGAGGGTCAACGAGCTAACTGGGGCAATCCTTTTCCCTATAGGCAGGGAGTCCCCGAAGAGCGAGCATAGCACCCACTAACGGGGCTAGCTACAGAGCACATTGGACGGCTCTTCCTGCTGTCAGGANGGGATGCCGGAGGGAACTTCACAGGGAAAATCAGTTCCCCCGCAACGTTGACTCTGAGAGGGCGGATCCTCGGTGGGCTCGCCGACGCATTCCTTCCCCCCCACCTTTTTTCTCCTCTTCCCCCCACGGCTTGGCGCCGGCGGGAAAACAGCAAGCCACGCAACTGATGTGTCTGAGGGAGGGGGAGGCTGAGAAAGGGAGCAGCCAATGGGAGGGCAGTCTGAGCACATGTGATGCCAGAAGCCTCCCTTCACAGGGAAAATCAGTTCCCCCGCAACGTTGACTCTGAGAGGGCGGATCCTCGGTGGGCTCGCCGACGCATTCCTTCCCCCCCACCTTTTTTCTCCTCTTCCCCCCACGGCTTGGCGCCGGCGGGAAAACAGCAAGCCACGCAACTGATGTGTCTGAGGGAGGGGGAGGCTGAGAAAGGGAGCAGCCAATGGGAGGGCAGTCTGAGCACATGTGATGCCAGAAGCCTCCCTGGAGCACGCAGCCCCGACGCCGCAGTAGGCAAACGGCAGCATTAGGAGAGTGTATCTCGCAATCTTCCGATAGCGCCCAAGGCCTGCAGAGACAGTTTTGGCCCCAGGATGGCGGCAAAAAAGAAAAGAGTTGCAACCACGGAGGTTCAGCAGGAGCAAACTGTAAGCCCCCCAGCCCCAGGACCCACATATGGAGGTCCTAAAAGAAATATTGGCAGAGCTAAAAAGAAAAAGATTCCCCCCCCCGCCCCAGGGAGAAAGGGAGAAAAAAGTTTAAGGGCCACTCTAAAGAGGCAGGAAAAGGGAAGGCTCCCAGACAGGGGAGGCCCCACAAAAGACAAAAAGCAAGGGGTCTTCTAGACTCCCCTGCTTCCTCGGCTGAGGAAGAGGAGGAGGTAGCCTCAGTCTCCTCAGAAGGAGAGATAGTGGGAGCCAGAACCATCAGAGACTGTGAGGAAGCCTCACAAGCATCAGTCTCCCTCGACAAGGAGCTGGAGCAGCAGGGGCAAGGTGGGGAGGATATAACCTCAGAAGGAGAAAAAGAAACGTCATCAATGGAAGAGGGGGAAATAGAGGAACCGGAGCTAGAAGCATCTGGGGACCCAGATAGGCAGTTCCCTATGAGGTACAGGGACCAAGTCCTGGAACAGTTAACCAGAGCCCTGCACCTTCAGCAAAAGAAGGTGAAGCAGGCCTCGTCGGATTCCTCGGAGGAGGAAGAGGAAGAGGCCAGGCAATATAACCCTAGGGCTAGCGCCAAAGACAAGGGAGTCCTGTTAGATAAAGCATACGAAAAAATAATTTAAAAGGAGTGGCAGCAACCAAATAAACTCTTCAAAATGAATAAAACATTACTCTCTATGTACTCTCTCCAAAAGAATAAAGAACCCCTGCTATCCACCCCCAAGGTGGATGCGGCAGCGACCTTGCTGGCCAGAAATTCAGTGTTTCCTACTGAAGGGGAATGCTACCCGAGGGACCCCACAGACAAGGGGATCGAATCTAACCTCAGGCGTAACTTCGAGGAGACAGCCGCAGTAATGAGAATGGCTGTAGTAACCTCATACTTCTTGAGAGCGCTCATGACGTGGATCAAGAGAGCCAGGGATCCCAAGGTATCGGCAAAAATGACTAGGATTCTGTCAACCAGAATTCAGTTAGCGCACTCCTTCATCGCAGACTCGTCCACAGATATGCTGAGGTGGTCTGCGAGAGCAGTAGCATCAAATGTAGCGGCACGATGCCGGCTCTGGCTATGCTCATGGAAAGGGGACAACATGGCCAAGAACACCCTGGTAGGAGGCCCCTTCCAAGGAGAGGGACTATTTGGGGTGTGTCTGGATAAAGTCTTGACAGAGGCGGCAGATAAGAAAAAGAAACAGACTTTGCAGAGCGTAGGCCAACCCAGAAGGAATTTTCGTCCCTTCAACCAACACCAATCACACTCAGGGAACAGGAAACCCTTCTACACCCCTAGGGGCAGGCAACAGAAGTACAGATCCATCTGGAACAGACAGAAGGGTCAGGGTGCCAGACCGAAGCACTCCCAAGGAACGAACAGACCCAAGTCAGAGGCATGACTACCTGTTCTACCAAACAAGTCAACAGGGTTTAGGGGGGAGGCTCCAAAGGTTTGCAAGGGAGTGGCAAAGAGCGACATCAGACTGTTGGGTGTTGGAAACAATACAGAGGGGCTACTCGATCGAATTCTGCCAATACCCCAAAAGCTTCTACATTGCCTCACCAGTCCAGCAACCCCAAGAAACACCGGGCCATGCTAGACGAAATTCACAGGCTAAGGGACATCGGAGCAATAGAACCGGTACCACCGCAAGAGCAGGGACAAGGATTATATTCCATCCTATTCCTGGTGCCAAAGAAATCAGATGAGTGGCGGGCAGTTCTCGATCTGAAGAAGCTAAACAAATGCATCCGGGCAAGAAAGTTCAAAATGGAGACACTACAATCCATCCGGATCGCCCTATCGCCAAAAGAATGGCTAACATCACTGGACCTCAAGGAAGCATATCTCCATGTCCCGATCCTGCCCTCACACAGAAAATGGCTGAGGTTTCAATATCTACAGGAACATTGGCAGTACGCGGCCCTCCCATTTGGTCTGGCAACCTCTCCCAGAACCTTCACAAAGGTACTGATCCCACTAATAGCAAAACTCAGGGGAGAAGGGATAAAAATCCACCCCTACTTGGATGATATACTAATTCGTTCACCAACCTTCCAACAGGCAACAACAGATGTGCACAGGGTGATATCGTTTCTCCAGAAGCATGGGTTCAGAGTGAACGTCTAGAAGAGTCACATGATACCATCGCAGTCTCTGGAGCACCTCGGGGTGGTGCTGAACACGAACCTATTCAGACTGTACCTTAGCCAACAGAGACACCAATCCCTGCTGAGCCTAATAGACCAAATCTCCAGCAATCAGAAAGCCAGACTGAAGGATCTGGCCAGCCTACTAGGAGGCATGATATCATGCATAGGCATTCTAAGGTGGGCAAGGCTACATGCAAGAACACTCCAAAGATTTCTAAGACCCTGGCAAGACCAACTAACCCAGGGGGGAAACTCATGGATAGTGGTACCACTGGCAATCAAGAAATCCCTCAATTGGTGGAAGGAGAAGAAGAGATTCGAATCCGGGATACCCATCATAGATCTCAACAGAATAACAATAACGACGGATGCGAGCCTATCCGGATGGGGGGCTCACATGCACAACAAGTTCGTGCAGGGGAAATGGTTACAGTGGGGGAAAAAGACACCACATAAGTTGGCTAGAGCTCAGAGGGTTTACCTAGCAATGAGAAAAATGACACCCATCAATACGAGGACAGCATGTCCTGATTTATACGGACAATGTAGTAACAAGGGCATATATCAACCATCAAGGGGGCTCGAGATCAGAAACCCTTCACCAGCAAGCGATAATTCTGCTGAAATGGGCAGAAGTAAACCTCAAATCGATCAGAGCAGTGCACATTCCAGGACAACAGAACATACAGGCGGAGTGGCTCAGCCGAGAGACGATAGATCCTGGGAAATGGTCCCTACATCTGAGGATGTTCGAAGTAATAGTAGAGACCTTCGGGGCTCCGGAGCGTGACCTTTTTGCCAACCCGAGCAATGCAAAAGCAAAAACGTTCTTCACCAGATTCCCGAACAAACAAGCAGCGGGATTTGACGCACTCAATCTGGCGTGGCCGCAAGGCCTTCTCTTTGCCTTCCCGCCATTCCCACTGATAGAATGAATGGTGGCAAAGATCAAGAGGGAGCGAGCAGAAGTGATTCTGGTGGCACCATTTTGGCCACGGAGACCATGGTTCGCAGACAGTCTGGCAATGTCAACGAAGTCCCATCTCAGACTACCTTGGAGAAGAGACATGCTAACACAGGGGCCTATACACCACGAGAATCCAGAATCCCTCTCTAACAGCATGGAGATTGAGAGGAGAGCTCTTACAAAATTAGGTTACTCCCCACAAGTCGTGGAGACTATGCTCCAGTCCAGACGACCCGCAACCAGACGAATTTACAAAAGTACCTGGGCAAAATTCACAGGGTGGTGTGATAAAAAGGAGTGAACCCAATTAAGGCATCAATTAGCATAGTGCTAGAATTTCTACAAGAGGGACTAAATAGTGGCCTAAAGCCAAACACCTTGCAGAGACAGGTGGCTGTTTTTAAATAGTGTGCTTACTACTAGAAAGGGTAGAAGTGTTTCTAGACACCCTCACATTATTAGATTCATTAAAGCAGCTAGAATACTATCTCCGCCAGTGGCTCACCGTTTCCCATCATGGGACCTAAACTTGTTACTAAAGGCATTGACAACTATTTCTTTTGAACCCCTGGGGAAGGTGTCCTCTTATTTCCTATCATTAAAAGTAGCTTTTCTGATAGGAATCACCTCAGCCAGGCAAGTCTCGGAATTTAGTGCTCTGTCCACAGAACCAACTTTATGTGTATTTAAAAAAGATTCAGTTTCCCTAAGGCTGGATCCAAGCTTTATTCCAAAAATAAACTCGGTTTTCCACAGGGAACAGAAGATCAATCTCCCTTCATTCTGTCCACGCCCGTCTCATCCACAGGAGCGGGTATGGCACACTCTTGACGTGAAAAGAGCTTTAAAGATTTATTTAGATCGCACATCTACATTTAGGAAATCTTTGGTCCTCCTAGTGACGTATGGACCACTAAATAGAGGCTCAAGGGCCTCGAAAGCAACAATAGCAAAGTGGATAGTTTTATGCATAAAGGAAGCCTTATAGGGCTCAGGGTAGAACTCCCCCTTTGGGGATTTTTGCTCATTCACTGAGAGGAGCAGTTACCTCTCAGGCCTTTAGGAGAGCAGCTCCTTATGGAGAAATTTGCAGGGCAGCCACTTGGACGTCTGTCTATTCTTTTACGAGGCATTATAAGATACCTCTGCAGGAATCAGCAGAGACAGCCTTCGGTAGAAGGGTTCTACAGGGAGTGATAGGGGAGGTTAACACTGATTAATATCTCCCCCGGAATTTTGTTTTCATAGTTTGATCACTGCCCTCCCTTCACAGTTTTTTCTGGTTATATTGGGGGACACTGCTTTGGAAGGTCCCTACTGTTATAGCTGGCCATCCAGGAGGAACCACAGGGAGAAAGGAAAATTGGGCACTTACCTTCTGAATTTTCCTTCGCTGTGGTTTCTCCTGGACGGCCAGACCCACCCGGAGTGATCATACTCTGGGAAAGGGGAAAGAGATTAAGGTACTCTGGGGTTTTTTAATCTGGGGATACAAGCATATTTGTCTGGACTGGTTCTATAGTAACCAGAGGTGTATAATTCACAAGACACGATTTTAAGTGTTATTAAGATGGCCGTTTTTTGACAAGGCCAAGTTAAGAGGTTGATTAGAACTATTAATGAGGTGTTTATATACAAGTTTTTTCCAGCAGCGAAGAAAGAAAGCTTAAGACACTGGGGATGGAAGGATAATCCCCGTAGTAGGAATACAAAAATTGTATGTCTGCCTCCTACTGGTAGTGACGGGGATATACCCTACTGTTATAGCTGGCCGTCCAGGAGGAACCATAGCAGAAGGAAAATTCAGAAGGTAAGTGCCCAATTTTCCTTTCTGTGGCTGCACCGTGGCTGTGGAAATCCCTCCCATTGAAGGTCCGCTTGACTACTGACCTCCCCTCTTTCCATAGACAGTGTAAGATCTGGCTGTTCCGCTAGGCCTTTACTGAGGGATATGGAGTGGGTGGGTTGGGTTAGGGAGGGTTTGGGTATGGGTTATTTTAATTTGGGGATTTTATGTTGTGTTAATTGTATTTTAGTTACGTATTTTAAAATGTTGTGAGCCACCCCAAAATGCTTATAGCAGGAGGGGGCGGTGGCAAATAAATAAATAAATAAATAAATAAATAGCTGCTAATGGACCTATCCTGCAGAAACATACCCAATCCTTTCTTAAACCCAGCTATATTAATGGCCTTGACCACATCTTCTGGCAACAAATTCCACAACTTAATTGTGTGTTGAGTGAAAAAATGCTTTTTAGTTTGTTTTAAATCTGCTACCTGTTAGTTTCATAGAGTGTCTGCTAATTCTAGTACTATTTGAGAGGGTAAATTTCCATTCCCTCAAGTTGAAGATCCCCAACCTATTCAGCCTCTCTTCATAGGGGAGCCATTCCATACCCCTTATTATTTTTGTTGCCCTGCTCTGTACCTTTTCTAGTTCTATTAAATCCTTTTTGTGAGAGGGTGATATCCTTTTGGAGTGACCAGATCTGCGCACACTACTCCAGGTGCAGTTGTACTATAGATCTATATAGAGGCATCATAGTTTCAGTTTTATTCTCTATCCCTTTCCGAATAATTCCTAACATTCTGTTTGCCTTTTTGAGATTTCAGTGTATTCACAGTGACTTCAAGGTCCTTTTCCCAAGTGGTAATTCCTAATTTATTTATACAGGTATTTTTAACTTGCCCTCTTCTGCCTCTGGCAGCTCAGGACAGCATACAATAAAACATCTAAGACAACATAGCAAAATAAAACAAATACATCTAAAAGGTCTCAGAACTCAAAATCCCTACCCCACCCATCTCTCCCACCAAAAGCCTGGTGAAAAAGTCATGTTTTACAATGGAGTCCGGGGACAAATGGACACTCACTGGGAGGGCGTACCATAGCTGCAGCGTAGCCACCGAAAATGCCCTCTCCATCGTTGCCCCCCACCAAACATGGGGGACCTCAAGGAGGGTGCTCGTGGCAGACTGCAGGGGCCGGTCCAGGAGCTGGGGAGTGAAGCGGTCCTGCAGATAGGTGGCGCCCAGGCCGTTTAGGGCTTTATAGGTAAGAACCAACACTTTGAATCTGGCCCGGAAGACTATAGGCAGCCAGTGCAGAGAACAAAGCACAGCTGTTATGTGCTCTCAGCGCCCTGTCCCTGTAAGGAGATAAGCTGCTGCATTCTACACCAACTGCAGTCTCCAGATCGTCACCAAAGGTAGCCCAATGTAGAGCGCATTACAATAGTCCAGTCTTGAGGTGATGAA
The DNA here is from genome assembly GCA_003113815.1 of Sphenodon punctatus. Lineage (NCBI taxonomy): Eukaryota > Metazoa > Chordata > Lepidosauria > Sphenodontia > Sphenodontidae > Sphenodon > Sphenodon punctatus. Next base: position 1,763,606 of record QEPC01008081.1, read on the forward strand.
GGCATGGATGATGGTGGCCAGGTCCGAGTCTGAGATGTACAGTCGAAGCTGCCATACCAGATCTAACTTACAAAAGGTGCTCCTTGCCACAGCCGCCACCTGGACATCCAGGAGGAGCTGTAAGTCGAGGAGTACCCCCAGACTATGGACCTACGGGACCATGGAGGGATGAACCCCATCAATGATGGGGACCTCCACCCTCTCGGTCCCCCCCCCACCAACATTACCTCCGTCTTCTCAGAGATTCAGCTTCAGGTGGCTCATCCATATCCAGTCTCCCACAGCTGCCAAACACCAGATAAGCAACAAGACTGCTGCCGGACCTGGGTCTGATGAACATTTATTTATTTATTTTCTTGGCCTCCCCCTCCTGCTGAAGCCGCTCGGTGTGGCTCAAAATGGAGAAAGAATTTGATGGCACTGTTATTGGTATCCCATAAGCCTGCACGAGGCTTTCTGTTTTATACGACCATGTATTTTGAATTTTGAGCTTTTTTGTTCAAGTCAGCACAATCTGGACAGCCTAGTATCATTCATCTGTGACAGGCGAGAACAAAATTCTGGGAACGAAATATGAAAAAATATAAAATTATAAAAGGGGTGTCCCCCTACACACCCATAATTCCCAGAGCTAGTGATAAAAAACATTTAGCAACACAACAAGTGCAGCAACTTAACAAAAAAGACCTAATTAAAGTGTCAGTTATATAGAGGAGATAGCTTTATGACAAAGGGGGATATATGTGACCTTCTGAATACTGACATCCAGGACTGGCAATACATCCAGCTTAGAAGTTGGGTGTTTGGAATGTCTAAGAGGGAGGAACTTACTCGACCCCCACTTAATGTAGAAAAGCTTCTTTATCAATCAGCAAACTGTAAAGGAATTCTGTCCCGAATATACAAAGAACTCAAAGTAGGCCCAAGCGCACAAAAATATCTTACGGGTTGGGAAAGAGAACTAGCCATAAGATTTACCAAAAAAGATAAAACTCAAATGTTAAGGAGAATATTCAAAAGTTCCACATTCTGGGAAATAAGGGATATGCAAACCAAACTCCTAATGCGGTACTATCTCACACCACAGAGAATCAGCCGAGTAGTGAAAGGATACAGTAATAAATGTTGGAGGGGCTGTGACAGAGAGCGACCACCTGCAGTGTTGGTGGTCCTGTGCGGTACTTAAACGCTTTGGGGGAAAGATATGGGAAGAAATAGATAAGGCCACAAATTTGAAACTACCCCAGGTACTCAGATTGCATTATGTGGAATTTATCCAGATATACCCTTAATCCAAACCTATCAAAAAACGTATGACATGTTTGTGGCAGCATTGCAAACGATTGCAAAAAGGTGGAAAGACACAAAGCTGCCCACGATAAATGAATGGAAGACAAGACTGTGGTATATCTTTACTATGGAAAAAACATTGATAGGACTACGGGGGAAAAAAACAGAAGACTTCAGTGCAACGTGGCTTCCCTACCTCAAAGTAATGCGCCGAGAAGACACTCAAATTCACCCACTGAAATATATGTTCTATTCCGATATATGATACATGTAATTATTGGCTAATTTATCCACCTGATAATGTGCTACAAGATCAATGTGTAAATTGCATTAGTTATGTTTGTTTATAAAATAAAAATCTATAATTTTTAAAAAAGAAAAGAAATTCTAGCAGCCCTCAGTTTCACCATATGGGATGCCCATCTACCAGAGTAGTGAAACTGGGAGACCTAAGTATTTATAAATCTTCACCTGTTCAATCAGATAGTCCCCAATCTTCCACTGGTTAGATGAAAAATAGTTAGCAAAAACCATTACTTTTGACTTGGCATAATTGATTTCTAGATGATTAAGAGAACAATAATCCCCAAGAGCCTTTAACAATCTCTTCGTGCCTACCTTAGTGACAAGAGGATCATATCGTCTGCATACAGTAATACAGATAAATGTCTCTGCCCAATTGAAGGGGGGTGAAGGCAAGATCCAGACAAGGCCCCTACGATATCGTTAATAAACAGGTTAAACAGGGATGGAGCCAATACGCATCCCTGTGTTGCACCATTCATGGTAGGGATACTGTCGGAGAGCTGCCCATTATTGCCCAGCCGAACTCTAATTTCAGTATGAGTATAAAGCTGCTGTATTAACCAGAGCAATCTACCCTCAATTTTTAATTTCCCAAGTTTTTCCCATAACAAATTCCTATCGACCAGGTCAAATGCAGCCTTTAAATCAATAAAGACTGCGTATAATTTAGTCTTCCGGCCCAAAACGTACTTTGTAATCAAATGAGACAAAACGAAGCACTGATCAATGGTGGACGCCCGGAAGCCTGCCTGCTCTTCTGCTACTAGTAGTAGTAGTAATTTATTACGGCAGTGGTTTTCACCATAGCCGGAAATGTATAAAAATACAAGCCAAACCAACCATAATAGATAAAACACAAAATAATACAAAGTCCAAATACATTGGGGATCCCCCCAATTCAGGATAACACCACTTCCACAAAGGAGCAAAATAACCAAAATAACTCTCATCGTAACCAAGCCAAGTACGTGCACTTGAGACCTCGCATCTTCATGAATGTTAGACCCCTTGTCTCTCCCTCTGTTCCCCTTCCTAAGTCTCTCCCCCAGCTCCTGTCTCTCAGATTGTAAGCCCTAGGGGCAGGGACCATGTCTATTTTATTACTTTGTAAAGTGCCAGGTACACTGCTGGCGCTATAGAAATGTTTGTTAATAATAATAATAATAATAATAATACAGTATGGAGAAAATCGCCAATGACAAAAAAACCCAACAGGCAGACTTAATACAATAATGGACCATAACAAATTTGAAGGAGGTATCCAAGCTCTAAAAATATACACCACTATAGCAGCCAATACAATGACTCAGGTTAGTTATGCACCCCGTCCAATGAACAGCGGAGCCTATTCACCAATATTGGACAGAATGGCAGATTGTTTATGACCCAGACATATTAGCGATCAAGTCCTGGGGATGTTGTCTACCCGACATCGGAGCATTAAGGACACAAAAAGGGCCACATCTTTGATAACACATGCCTCCTGTGCATTCAACAGAAGCCCCAGTTTCTGGATCTGGGGAAGATATTCTCGCCCCTCCCATACTGGAGCCAGCCAGACCATTCGTAAAACTTCATACCACGGACAGACCAGCAGCATATGAGGTACATCCTCTGCAAACTGCTCCGAGCAGGCACATACCCCAGCGCCCCACGACTTGTTGGGGTCACGTTCAGCGAGACTTGCTGAATGAATCAGGTGAAATCTTAGTGCCGTAAAATGCCTATGCAATACAGGGCTCTTCAGAACATCCAAATATTTTTCAAAGCCCCACGTTTGTTTAAGTGAAAAATAATGGGGGGGCTGTCTTCCACTGGGAGAGATGTGCTAGGTCCTCCTGCCATGTCATATCCCTACTTCTCAATTTAATCTCCGCCTTAATTTGCATCAGGTTTTTCCCACTGAAATATTCCACTGAGAAGCCCAGTTCCTTCAAGTGGCACTTTACGTAGGAAAGCCATGGATACTGTAAAGTTCCCTCCAGATCCACTTCCTTGGTTATGCTTAATAATACCAAATAAGATCCAGCACTCCTTATCTTCCTAGCCCAGCAGCTAAGTAGGGACTGTCTAGCCAAACTTACTATAGAGGGCATCCCCGTCTAGGCTCTTACGGCCGCCCCCGGAGTACCTTGGGGGCTGCCACTAGTAAGTTAGATTCAACCCAGGCTCCGAGTCTATTTAGCAAGGTCCTGGCATACACCTTGGCTAATATATCGATCAGGCTAATTGGCCTATAATTCACCGGTGATAATCTATCACCTTGTTTATAGATCGGGATTATGATACTAATGTTCCACCCCTGAGGAATTATTCCTGTCTGCTTAATATAAGTGAATAAATTACAAAGGTCTAGCACCCACCAATCAACATGGTGATGTAAAAGCTCACCAGGAAGTGCATCTTCCCCAGGGGCTTTATTACTGGAAATGTCACATAGCAAACTCCTAACTTCTGCATCTGTTACTAGTGGCCACCTAGGGCAGCAGTCCAGCTCTCTTCCCAAAATGCTACAATCTTCATGATGCCTATTAAAAATAGCTTTAAAATGCTGCTGCCATACTGTACTTGTAATATTAGGATCATAATTGGGGCCACATTTACCAGATCCATTTTTAACCAGTCGCCAAAATGTAGTGAAATCTTTGTTGGAAATAGCCTCCTCCAATTGTCTCCACATCTGAAACGGATACTTATATTTTTTCTTTCTTATCAGCTTTTTATACTTGGCTTTGGCTTGAATTACTAGCAAGAGCCAAAAAGGGAATGACTAATTTTGGCCCGTCTCGCCTTCCATTTTAGATCTTGCTTATGTTCTCTGCATTCTTTATCAAACCACGGTGCGGAAGAGGAGTTGGGGATGCATCTTTGAGGGGTAAAAAGTTTATTTTTGAGCTGGGTAATATTAAAAAAAACCCTGGGGTTAAGTTATCGTTAGCTGGATCAAGCCCCATGATTTCTTCCCTGCACCCCATCAATTCCTCAGATGCAAGCACCACACTAGCTTTTTCCACAATGGTATTGTTCCACCAGGGAGACCGGTGACCCTGTAATGCAAAGTGAGCCTGGTTCACCATCCTCCTTGGAGGAGGGCTAAAACTATAGTCCATTTCCAGCACAAGAAGTTGATGGTCACTGGAACCATAAGGCAGAATCTGGCAATCAAAATTGGAATTAAAAAAAACCCCAGGGGCACATATGTAGTCCACTACACTAGTGCCCCTGGTGGATACAAAAGTCCAGTCACACCAGGGATCTGAAACCGTTCTACCATTTAATACTTTTGTAACTTACCCTATATAAAAACTGCAAAAATTGGAGACCGAAAGAATTCAGGACTAAATCTCTGGAGGACCTAGGCGGGAAAAGGAAATCATCATCCTCTTCCAGGGCCATTAGGTCTATAATAACTAGGTCCGAGTTGCCAATTCTGGAGTTAAAATCCCCCATAAGAATGGTAATAGAATTGGGGTATGCTTCCTCCAAATTAACATGATACTCCTCCAGCTGGGACCAAAAACTAACCCTATCGTAAATGCCCCTGGCGGGAGGTAAATAAATGTTTATTATTATCAAGGGTGGCTTTTGCTCCCAGGATATCCTTATCCCCAGGCAATTCCTGGGTGTATTGGATATTAAGCATGAATGCATCTGGAACTTTTGATTAACCTAAATGGCTAAGCCACCAGCGGCTCTGCCAGATTTGGCTACCCTAGTGACCGGGGTTGTCCAGACATCAAATCCTGGGAATTGTAGGGTCTCACTTTCATCTACCCAGGTTTCTTGTAGGCACAAGATATGGTACTCAGAGGTAAGTTCTATATAATCATTTTTCATCAAGCCTTTCCGCTCTGCGATGTTCCAAGTTATTACCTTAACTGTACTACCTCTGGTAGATTTGCGGGGGGAGGCAGCTGAAAGTCATAAATTAGTATTCTGTTTGGAAAAATCCCTTTCCCCAGGATGACCTGGGTCATTCCTCATGACGATGCTTATCCCCCTACTACTAGGTAGTACCTTCTCGGGATCGACCCTCTGTACATTAGGCCTCTGGGCATTGGTCTCTGAAGTAGATTTAGCATACGATATTTCACCATCAGCTATATTTGAAGCGACCAAAACCTTGTGCCTGCTAGTTTGGGCCCTTATCTTTCTCAAAGAGTCGGCATTAAGGCTAAGTCCCTGGGCACAGAAATCAATTTCCCCAGTTTGGCCTGTAATGCATTTAACTTCTGTATAATCAGATCCTGGTTGATAACTGGTAATTTGTCAAACGCTGTACAGAATTCCAATTTCCTGTTTGGGGCCTCCCCTATATCCTTAATTAGATCCCTCAAGCTTGCTCCACTGTTTGAGCTTGTAACTGGAGGGAGTTCTGTACTGACACTCTGTAACTCAGGACTGTTGTTATACTCCATACACGGCTGGCCAGGGTCAGTATCCATACAACCTTCACAAGGATCAATCTCTATCTCACCCTGTGGTGCCCTTTTGTCCTTAATCCAAGCAAAAGAAGTAGCCCTATTGATTGAGACCCCCTTAGCCAGAAGAGATTTCCTTGCTAAAAAAAGTCTCCTAACAGTTTCCCTCTGGGAAAATTTGATTTGGAGCTTCCTAGTAAACCCCTCTTGGGATAGATCCCTTACCTCAAAAATATCAGTGTCTAATAATTTTAGCCCAGTTATTTGTAGGATATTTTCCTGCACCAATACTTTGGATTCCCATCTGGGTAGAAACCCATTGGCAAGGGGCCGCACCCGAATTAACAAGGCCCGATCCTCTACCTTAAAGACTTTCCTCCCTCTCCTTCTAATTCCTTGAGGGTCCTGCCTTTGTCCCCCTACATGGGTCTAACAAATGTCCTGTGAACCTCACCCTTCTCCTGCTGGGAAATGGGGGATCGGTTCCCTAACCTAACCTCCTACCTAGGGATATATTTGGCTTTCATAATACAGCAACTTTGCCCACCAACTCTTGGAGGTGCCCCATAACCGAAGTCAATGTTTTGTCCATATCTGCTATATTAGAGAACAAGGAGACAGTTTGACTAATTAAAGAACACTGAACCTTAAGCAAATCTGGCAAATCATGCCAACGCCGACAGTTTGTGCCACCTTGCATATGCAACAAACTCGTAGCATCATCTAACTCGATTAGTGAAGACTGAGGTATTTTGGATAAGTCATTATCCTTGCTTGCCTCCTGATGCAAAGTTCCCAAGGTTTCATCGCCCACGTTGGCTAGGCAAGCAAAAGGGTTTGATACAGCAGGGGGCGGAGACTTATCTGGGACAACAGAATGTTCCGGGACTGTCATGTAGGTGGTAAGTTTTGACTGCTTGTCTTTAGGACCTGTCACCTCCATAGGAGAGAGTGCAGCAGCCCTCTTCCTCTTATTTTTCCCCATGCCAAACAAGGACTTTGAGCTTTACCACCATTAGAGGTGTGGCGGGTTGGTCTCAAGGGCCTCACAAGGGCTATGCCCTTGTGCGCACGGCTGTTCGGTGGCGCGGCTAGCGGACATGACGCTGTTGAAATAGTCCTGTCGGCATCCCTGGAGCAGGGCCATGCCACTCGCTCCTCCCGTGGGGGGGTCTGGATGCTCTGGTCCGCTCACCACCTGCGCTCGTGCCCGGCTAGCAGACAAGCCGCTGTTGAAATAGCCCCGTTGGCATCCNGGGGGGGGGGGGGGGGTGTCTGGTTGCTCAGCTCCTGTGCTTGCCTAATGAAGACATTAAACAACACTGGTAGTATAGATCCCTGGGGCACGCCTCTATTTACTTCTCTACATTGTGAAAACTGACCATTTAGTTCTACTCTTTGTTTTCTATCTTTTAGCCAGTTAGCAATCCACAATAGGACACTGTCTCCTATCACATGAATTTTTAGTTTCTTCAAGAGTCTCTCATGAAGGACCTTGTCAAACGCTTTCTGAAAATCCAGATACACTATATCAACCAGCTCTCCCATATCCGCATACTTATTCGCACCCTCAAAAAATTCAAATAGATTAGTGAGGCATGACTTCCTTTTGCTAAATCCATGTTGATTCTTCCCAGTTAAGCCATATTTATCAATATGCCCCATAATTCTCTTTTTAATAATAGTTTCCACTATTTTGCCCGGCATAAATGTCAGGCTCACCAGTCTGTAGTTTCCAGGTTCACTTCTGGAGCCCTTTTTAAATATTGGTGTTACATTCGCTCCATTTGTCAGTGGCAGATTTTAGCAATAGGTTACGAATTACCAGTAGTAGGTCTGCAATTTCATATTTGAGTTCCTTCAGAACTCTGACATGCATACCATCTGAACCATGTGAGATCTGGTAATGACAGGCAGAGCTGGCGACAGGCAGGGCTGGCCTTAAGCAGGGCTGTGACCTGGGCCCTGCAGTTGGAGGCAGCCCAGCAGGGAGGTCAGTCCTTGTAGCCTCAGGACTAGGGCTCCTGAGGCCCTGGCATGGGTTATTTCTGCAGGGTCCTCTGCTGCCTGCAACTCTCAGCCCACAGGGGTGGCTGCTTCCTGCACAGTCCTGCCCCTCTCCTCCCCTTGCCTTACCTACTGGGGTAGGGGAGCAGACTGCCAGTTGTTGAAGGGGTGTGTGTGTGTGTGTGTGTGTGTGTGTGTGTGTGTGTGTGTGTGTGGCTATGTAGGGCAGGGCCATGATTGTCAGTCCACCTTCCCTAAAAAGGGAAGGTTAGAAAGACACCGATAGCTGGCCAGGGCGTCAACGTCAAGGGATGGTTTCTTGACCAACAGGCGTACTAGGGCCTCTTTGAGGCACGCAGGAACCTGGCCCTCCCGAAGGGAGGCATTGACCACCCTCGACAGCCCCGATGTCTCCCTGGTAGCCTTGATTAACCAGGATGGGCACTGATCTAATTCACAAAATGTGGTCCTGACAGACCCCAAGACATCCTCAGCATCAACGGGCGTCACCAACTGAAACATCCTTGACATCACCTATGGCACCAATGCAGGCCCTGCAACATGTATTTTTCATAAGTGACTTGTGAAAATATACATAGGTGGCAACCCTGCATGGGACTCCCATATTTTATTTTTTTCCATGGCCCCTGCAAATTCTAAGGATGGCCCTTAACTGGGAAACTATAGTTGGGCTCAGAAGCTTTCTGAATTGCAGAGCTGGGGCTGAAATACCTTAGCTAAGCACTGAGCAGTCTTAATGGTCTTCTCTAACATTCCTAGCAGTGCCATAGGTACAGATCTGTTCCCTTAGACTGAGGAGATGCGTAGTTTTCCTGTTATGCGGTCTCCTCCCCTCACCACCAGTGCACTTTGTCTCTTCTACATGCACACCTGGGACTTCTCAACTTCTAGGATGTATCCCTGTCCCATCCTATGTTCCCTATCTGCTGCCTCCCTTCCCTTGTCTCTTCTAGTTTGTAAGCCCCTTGAGGCAGGGATCTGTCTTTAATTAATGACTGTACAGTGTTAGGTACATTGCTAGCACTATGCTATATAAATACTTAATAATAATGATAACTTGTGTACTCCTTTTTACACACTCGTGATTTTAGGAACTCTGTTTACTGGCCTTTTTAGGAACTCTGTTTACTGGCCTCCTCAGCAGCGAGCCCTTGTCAATGGGTTATTTTATGGGCTTCCTGAAGTCTGGGCAATAACACGGAGCATAGTATATTCGTGCCTGATGGCACGTTTTGAGAGTGAGTCAGTCTTGTGCGTGTATCACTCTCTCCCCTACATAGTAAACTCATTCTTTATATTCAGCTGATGGCCGATGGGGGGCAATAAGAAATGATTTATAGCCATGACAACAGTTGCTGTGGGAACCTGGAATCAACAAGAATCTTTTTCATGTCCACATAAATGAGTGTATTAAAAATCCTTCCACTTCCAAGTTAGACAATACCACTTGTGCCACTCTTAAAGTTTTTGTTAAGGTGAGTTATATTGAAATACTGTCAAGTCAAATGCCTTGCACTGCGATGGATGGTACCTAACCTCTTGTCTACAGAGGAGCTATTTATTACCCGACTCCCCCAAAACCCTCTACCACCCCAAATCCACCCAGCAACTATGGGTCCTTTCAAGTGGTATCGGCTACAACCGGTAGGATTCTACTGTTCTTTTGTCTGTCTCTGTTTGTATGTTGATTCTAAGAGTTCTCTAATGCAGATTCTGAGTGTGTGATTGAATATCAAGCTGTATGAACTTGGTGTTTTTTTGTAGTAGCTGTTTCAACTGACTGGTTTCTTGTGCCCGGAGGTTAAAAAAAAAAAAAGAAGCTTGGATGATTACAGAGTTTTTGGTTTGTGAAGCTTTATGTAGCATCTTCCATGCAAATTGAGTGCTCTACAGAACTGTTATAATAGACTCATAGAGGCTGGCTATTTTGAGTGAAAGGGTATTTGGAAAGAGAAAAATATAAGATTTGGAGAAGGGACTTTTTGAGGGAGGAAAATGATTCATTTGGAAAGAATGCATAAAGTCTCAGTTCTTCTGAACATCTTAAGACTGAATTTATTTGTAAGCCAAGTCTGAATTTTCCACAAAAGCTTTTCCAGTTAAATTTTACATTTTGAGGGGAGAACTTTTCTCCTCTTTTAGGTAATTGTTTGGGTCATTAATATTCAGACACAGTTAGTAAAAGGTATAATGCTTGATGTTAGTAAAGGGTTAAATACTTGAGATGGTTAATTGTTAGCATCACACATCAGCAAGTTGCTTATAACTATTTTATGGCATAACTGTTTTATAACCTTGCCTATGGATGGACTGTTATAAGCATTCATAACTCACACTGTTCATGTTCATAATACAAGCAATTGATTCATCTTTTAATATAGAGAAGTTATTATTTGTAACCACTTAATGCAGGATGGGGAAACTTTTCTCTCACAGGGGCCACTTGAAAATGACTACAAGCTCTGAGGCCTACAAAGACATTGGTGGGAGGGGTGGTTAAGGGGTGTGGCTCAGGAAGAGGAGGGGACGGATCATAGATTTGTCCTTTATTCTTGTGGGCATGCCCTGATCTCTGCTCCCTTAATCTGAGCTCAGTCTTTGCTTGAGGGAAACTGGATCCAAGGACTGAAAGGAGCCAAATTAAAAACTAGCCATGGGCCATATTTGGCCTCTGGGCCTGAGGATCCCCAACCCTGATTTAACTTATGAAGACTGTAGCTTCCCCATGTAAGGAGTAGAAAGTATTGTTGCTTGAAGGAGTTTTCATTTCAGCTAATACATAACACGACTCCAAGTTCAGCTCTGAGGCAATATATATCCCTCCTCCCCCTCCTTCTCTCATGTCCTCCTTCTCCCCTGCCTCCCTTAAGGAAATCTCCTCTCTGCTCTCCTCCTCCAACCCTTCCACTTGCCCCCTTGATCCCATTCCTTCCCGCCTCCTCACCTCCATTACTCC
>QEPC01008081.1:1797039-1814395 GCA_003113815.1 Sphenodon punctatus
CCCTCCTAAAACAGCTCGGGGCAGCTTACAATAAAAATAAAATACAAATATAAAAACAATCTATAAAATACACTAAAACATTTTAAAAATACCAACCATTAAAACAGGACTAGGGAACAACCAAAGTAAAACAATAAATAGGATGAAGGTGAAAATAAAACCCCTACCCTCTCCCTCCCTCCCCAAAGGCCTGGGCGAACAGCCAGGTTTTACAATTTCGCTGGAATGTTAAAAGGCTTGGGGCCAGGTGAGCTTCCTCCGGGAGGGAGTTCCAAAGGCGCGGCGCAGCCACTGAGAATGCCCTCTCCATTGTGGCCCCCCGCTTAACACGGGGGGACCTCCAAGAAAGCACCCCCGGCAGACCGCAGGAGCCGCTCTGTGGCGCGGAGGGCGAGGTGGTCCCTGAGATACTATCAGTCTAACTTTGCTGATAATGTAATTACAGCAGTGATGAACTGGACTCTGGTGACATGCTAAACTGAGCTTACTCTTCATTGTTTCCTATGTGGCTTCGTAGGTAGAAGGTCCACTCTCCAAATAATAATAATTAATAATAAATTGTATTTATATTTTCCCTGCCTGCTGAGCGGTGCTTGGGGTGCTTCACAAAATCAATTTCCAACACAGATGAGACAATAACCTGATGGAGTCCGTGTTTGGTCTGTGCAGCCCCCACTCACATGTTTAGCACATCCAATCTAATAAATGGGCAGCCCCTTGCATGTAGTTACGTATCCATGCAGCCCTCAGGCACAGGCTTTAGTGCCACAAACATAATACGTGGGCAGGTGATCCTCCCTGCCGTACTTTGCCCACCGACTTCCCCCTTTCTAGAATTCCATCCCATCATGACTCTCAGCCATGCTGAACCATGGGAGGAAGCTGCCCCAGCTGTTTTTCTTCCATATTATCAGTCTGGGAGGCGTTTCAGCCCCGGCTGTCCTTGCCCATCCATGGAAGTTCATATCTGGGTTGCAGCCTGGGGGACAGGGCAGGGGCTCAGTGTGGGGTGCTCCGGGCAGCTTGGCAGTGTCATACTGAAGCGCCTCATTGAAAAATCAAGCTGTTCTCACTGGAGCTGGGGCTCAGCTGCAGAGACACATGATCCCTGGACAGCGCCCCACCCCTGCCTGCCAGCACCTCTGAGGACAGTGTTTCCCTGTTTACAGTGCATCCTGCCCCCCATTCCCTTCCCAGCTGAGTCAATGCTGAGGTCCCCCTGCTGCAGCTTCCCAGCCAGCCTGAGGAGAAACTGCTGCTGGAGCAGGCGCTGTCCCCAGCCAGACCCAAGGATGGGCCCGGCTGGTCACGGGCCAAGAACCATCACAGCAGCCATCCTACCCACCTTCCCACCCTGGTGTTTCAGCCTCCATCTGCCCTTACCGCCTGATCTAATGGCTGCCTTTCTGGCCTGAAGGGAAGTAGGAATGAGTACCCCCCCCACACACACACACAGCGCACACCATGGTGCTTCTTCTCTTCCCCGCTCCCAGCAACCCATTTGTGTTGGGTGCTTCTGCGTCCCGGGGAATATCCTGCTGCTCCCCAAGCGCTCTCCTGGCTACTTGTGAACACAATAAAGAAAAAACCTCTCACATAATTAGATAGCAATAAACAGAAGCTTTTATCAGGCAGCTGTGTAGACACAACCCCCACCCCCACTCCCAGTGCATTCATCTACCATAGTTACCTGGCTTTTGTTCTGGCGGGTGAGAAGTGCCTGTGAGGGAACACCAGAGGTAGCTGCGCTGGTATGTGCTTGGCTGTCATTCTGAGCCATGGCGATGTACAGGCTGTGGAAGTCGCTCTGGAGAAGGCATTGAGGCAAGGGCTTTGAAAGAGTGCTGGGCATGTGCTGCAAAGCAGGATGAGCTGGGACAATGTCTGTTTGAATTTGGAACGTGTCGGGATTTTAAGGCGCACCGGTCAGAGTGAGAGAAGGGCAGAAAGTAGTCACTGCTCAGAGCGCTCTAGGTTTTTCGCCCGCAACTCTATGGTGCTGGCAGACCTGTGCATACTGCTGCGCTCACCCTAATTGATGGGATGTGGCTATGTGGGTGCACATTAGTCTGGATTCACCCGCACAGCGGGCTCCACATTCTTCCAGACCCCATCATGAGTGGAGGCTGCGTGTCTGGTGAGTGAGCGATGGGGACAAACATCTGGTGAACACTTAATAAATGGGCATGTGGATACCCACCTGGTGTGGGCTAATGTGGGCTATCATCTCATTTGTTTTCACTCGTAAGCAGACTTGCTCAGTCCACTGTATTTTGGATTAACTTGCTATATAGTCTGTTATAAACAAAGAAAATGCAGGTGACACTTAAGCATGTTAAAAGTAGCTAGGTTACTTTTTAAAGAGGATTATATTCTTAATGATCAACTCCTTTCCTCCTCTGCCTTATTAAAACCAGGTTTCCCTTCCTGCACTACGTGATGCTTCCCCAGATAGAGATGACTGTATATTTGCCCATTTTTGCAAAGCACTTTGAGGTTACAGAATGACAACCCCTATGCAAATACTGTGATGGACCACAAGTGGCACTGTGCCTTCCGCAGATGGGGTTTTGTGATCCTGATTGGTATTTTACAGACTTTTGCTGTCACGGGCCACGGGATTGGCCATGTTTTGAAATGGGGGCCACACAGGCATCAAGTTTGGGTACAATGGGGTTATAATAATAATAATAATTCATAATTAATTTGCTATATTCTGTTACTAAACAAGGAAAATGCAGGTGACACTTGAACATGCTAAAAGTAGCTAGGTTACTTTTTTTTTTTTTTTTTTTTTTTTTTTTAAGAGGATTATATTCTTAACGATCAACCCCTTTTCTCCTCTGCCTTAGATATTGTACACGTATGGGACAGCACCTGCCCCAGTGAATTTATACTCTAAATAGCCAAGGCAGGTACATTGTGAGCAAAAAGCATTGTACCAATTCAACGTATGGGGAACTGAGGCAAAGTGAGATTAAGACTCCATGTGGTTTGTGCCAGTGCAGCAATGGAGTCTGCTCAAGAATCCATAGGAAGTCTCCAGCGGTGATGGCAGAACTAAGTTGTGGGGAGGCAGAGTGGAAGAAGTTGATTCTCCCCTTTCCTTTCTGATGGGACCAATCTGCTTTCTGTGTATCGTGATGTCGTGATGCTCAGGAAAGGGGTGTAGTCACGTTAGAAAGGGGCAAGGGGCCCCTTTGCCCCACCCTTTTCTGATGTGACCATGCCCCTTTTCCCAAGCATCATGGCACTTGGAAAGGGGATGTGGTTCAGAAGGGGCAGGGCCAGGTGGGTGTAACTTCAGCTCCTTGCAACATCCGCCTGGCACCCATGTCTCCCCTCCCCCTGCCAGCGTATCGGGCCCATAAATAAACTAAAAACAACAACATATGTGGAACATAAAGGTCTGCAATGCAGGGAGCCTCCGTTCCTGAAGGGGATACATTTGAGCATCAGAAGTTAATTACAGAAGTTAATATTTTCCTTTTTCTAATCGGCAAGCCATTGTGTGTCTGTCAAGCAACCGAATGTTAGGGACCCACATCACCATTTCACATGAACCCCCAGTTTCCTCCGATCTGTCACTGGGGATACTCTTCAAAAGGATACATTTTAAAAGACATTTTAAAAACACTTTCTTCAGAAGCAGGTAAAGTTAAAATGAAATAGACACATTGGGCAGGGTCATTAGTGGTTCCTGCCTGTATTGTATCCTCTTTTTCCTTTGGGGAAACAAGCCTAATCTGATGTCCATGCCACATAAACCCAGCTAATTTACTAGAATAGTAGATTTCTGAATGCATCTCTCCTGCTGTGTTCCACCTTCTCAGGATGCTAAAGTCCCTTGCTGGCATGTTATTCCTTTCATATAGTCAAGCAATACTCTTTCTGCATGTCTTGTTTTCTGTGTCTGCCATAAATTATAGCATTAGATGGATGCTCGATAAATTGCTGTTTTCATCCTCCGTGGGCCTGGAATTGCAAAGCAATTGCTGCCTGCAGCACCTGAGGGTAGCATAGCTCAGCAAAACAGCTGTTTCTCAAAATGACAGCATGTAGCAAGAGAGGGGCTAGATCCAACTGTTCATTGACTTCAGTGCGAGCAGGCCCGGGCCATATGTTTCCAGCTCTATTATTATTCATTATTTATATATTATTAGTGATGTATCTGGCACTGAAACATCATGAATTAGTGATAGGCCCCTGCCCTGAGGATCTTTCAGTCTAGAATGGACATGGGAAGAGGAGACAAGGGAGAGGGAAACAGGGAAGTCACTAAACTGAGAAGTCACAAGTGCACATGCTTGGCTTGGTTACAGAGGGAGGGGGAGGACCCTGAATGATAGGACAGTGGGAGAAGCATCCAGGGATGTAGAGCCAGGGAAAGCCTGATGGAAGAGAGAGGTTTTCAGGAGAGATTTGAAGGGGGAGGAAGGGAGAAGAGCATATGTGCTCAGGGAAGTAGTTCCAAGTGTAGCTGTGTTTTTAGACAAGAACCTTCCCACCCATCATGCATGTTGCAGGGCTGCATAGGGTGCGAATGCAACCTTGCGACATACATGATGGGTGGGTGATGCGTAGGTAATGGGTAGGGAGGTACTTGTCTAAAAACTCCCAAGGAAAGATGAAGGGGTAGAAATGCAGAACTGATTTTGTTTCCAAAGAGGAGTTGGGGAAAAACAAACAAACCCAGGGCAGTCATTCAAATTCTTGCAGAAATGCAGCTTTCCCTTCGGACACAGGCTCAGTCAAAAGCAAAGTATGGAGGTAAAATATTAATAGCATCCCCTCTCCTCCTGCTGAATAGGTCAGGGTTCCCAAGGTTAGAATACCCCACAAGCTCATCTAGTCTGACCCATGTATATGACAGGCCACCATTCTCACACTAACAACCCCAACCCTCATTTAGGCTAATAAAAAGTTACAGCCCTCAGAAACTGAATTACAGTGTGTCCCAGGCACAGAGTAGGGGGTGGATCTAGGAGCATCAATGGCAGGGAGTTAATTTGGTGAGATATATCTAGATTATTATTATTTATATAGTGCCAGCAATGTACCTGGCACTGTACAATCCACAGTCAGAGACCAGTCCCTACCCCAAGGGGCTTACAATCTGAGAGACAAGGGAGGGGGATACGAGGGAGAGGTAAACATCAGGAAAGACAAGAGTATATTCTGAGGTTGAGAAGTTGCAGTCTTACGTGCTTTGCTTAGTTACAGGGAATTAGGTTCTGAGTGAGGGGGAAAGGATGCAGTTTCACTCATGACAAACTAGGGAAGGCCTGACAGAAGAGGTGGGTTTTCAGGAGGGATTTGAAAGGTGGGAGGAAGGGAGCGGAGCGAATGTATTCGGAGAGGGAATTCCAGGCATGAGGTGCAGCAAGGGAGAAGGGGTGAAGACGTTTAGAGGAGCAAGAGGTTCGCAAACAGGTGAGGGTGCGGGCAGAGGAGGAATGAAGCTCCCAGGCACTGGAGCGTGATGGGATACAAGAGCGGAGAGATATGGGGGAGCAAGACCATGAAGAGCCATGATTCAAGCAAGCCACCCAGACCTCACACAGCAGAGGAAGGTGACATTCCCTCACCCCCCAAGTTACCAGTCACTCTTATTTGAGGGGGAAATTCCTTCCAGACCCCTAAAAATGGCAATTAGACCATGAGCACATGCGTAAGATGCACTTGTCAATCAACAGAAAATATTCCTTACCGCTTTAGGAACTTCCTTCCTTCCTTTTTTCCTTCCTCTCTCAAATGATGGAGTGACACACCATCCTCCCCCACCCCATGTACCTTGGGGGGAAAGGCCATTTTTCCCATCTAAGTTTCACTTGAACATTTCTAATTCATTCCCGCTGGAGCACGCTAAACCTCCATCCTCCTCACTTTGGAATTTACTGAAAAAAATGCAGCCCAATTCTATATCCAATGAGTTGGATGATTTTTTTGTTTGTACAAGGAAACATTCTGTTCTCCTAATTTCCCTTTTGCTTTCTGCTTAAATGTATTGATGACTCCCTGTCACATTTTAGTCAGTGCCATATTTGATAGGGCGTAGGCTGGTTGGGCACTCTTGGCAATATGATTTGCTGCATGTGTGTTATGCTTCCCTTAACCTCCCGTATTCAGGATTTGCTGCTTCCTGAGACCACCAAATGATCCCACATGACACCAACCAGCTGGCCAGGCCTGACTCCAGCAGTCTCCTTGTGCAGCTAAGAAACTAAGGTTGAGAGACAGTGACTTACCTGAGGCCATCCAACTTGCTGAGACTAGGATTTGAACTCGAGACATCTACGTCCAGGTCTACCACATTATCTACTGGACCACAGGTTTCACCAAATTTTTGTGATGAAGTATATGGAATGCCACCGCTGTTGCTAAATACATCATGGGTGCAATCTCCCACCATTAAAGTCAATGTGAGCTAGTAATTTCCTTCAATGGATTGAGGCTCCGCATCCCTAAGTTTAGGATTACCATACCTCCTCTTTAAAAGAGGATGCTTATGAAAAATACATGTTGCAGAGCTGCACTGGAACCAAAGCAACCTTGTACCATGTATTTTTAATAACTGTCCTCTCTTAAAGGGGAGGTATGGTAACCCTACAAGCTGTATCTTTAATATCCAAGAGAGTTATTCCCACCCCCTTGAGTTTCAGTGTCAATGCAATTCCTAAAGCTACTTACTCTGAATTACTGGGATGCTCTGAAGAGGTGATGTTGGTTCACAGTCCTGCAGCCTTAAATCCTCTCAGGTCCTTCAGCGTGAATGCTAGTGATCGGTTTTGGACATAACTACCCCCTTCTTGCAGGAGAAGTGGGGTTTTAAGCCTCAGAGCTGTGAATCATGTCACTGATCCACAATCTGTGTCTTGGATTTTGCCCTGTACTTGCCTTGTTTTGGCTGGTCTCAGCAGAGTTGACTCAGACTCCTTAATGCCTTCAGAACCTTTACTGCTGGACAGCACCACCTCCAAACCAGGTACCTACCTAATTCATTCCATATCCAACTCATTCCATAAACAAAGCGTAGCACAGTGGGCCGTGTGTACACATGCAAGCAGCGTGCACATGCAGTCCCCTACAATTCTCCAGCTCTGTGATTCTATGCTCTAGGAATTGGAGCAGCAGCTCCAGAATTTTTCTGTTCCCACAAGTGGCTCAGTGGGTGAGCACAGACCCATTAATCAAGTCTTTGATATCTCTGTGTTTCCTCCATCAATGGTCAGCTGTGAAGCCCCCCTCTGCTTTGTCCTCTCTGCAACCACAGTTTGAAAGTTGCCTCTACAGTGCTCTAGAGTTTCCCTTATCTTTTCAATACAATTTTCTCAATTACAATTAACGTTTCAAGTGACAAACACTTCCCCCCTCTCCCTCATTGATGATCCCCACCCTACAGTGCTCAGAACACAGTCAGAGAAAGTTTATTTATTATACAAGAATATAAATGTCAAGCAGGTTCAGACCAACAGTCCATCCAGCCCAGCATCCCACTTCAGGTACGGAGAGAGAGATCCAGAGGAGAAGTAGGCCCAGGGACTGAAAAGGTCAGAGAATGCAAAGAGACTCAAAGTGTGGAATGGCTTGGATATGTGCTCCATCAGCATACTAACAAAAGGACTATAGGGCATGAAAGGTCTGGCCTCACCAGACACTTGAATATCTGTTACTGACACATCCACATATGCTTAAGAAACATCCTGTTGCCAAACATCCTGATTTGCCAGACAAACCATCCTGAAACCAGGTGGGCCAATTTGCACTACTGCGAGCTGGAATCTACCAAAGAACTTTGATAGGCATCCTAACACTCACGAACAATTTGGTCTTGATAGAGGCCAATCTCCAGGTCAGGAAAGAACAATCTGCTGAAGATAAAGATGCTGATGTGCTCACAGCCCACCCTTCCAGAAAAACCCTTGTCTTGTGCAAATGACTGTCTGTGATGTCATAATTACGTGACATCTTGCTATTGCTGAAACATCACCTCAGAACTGTACATAAAGAGACAGTCAACCAAGATGTCTTTGGCACAGAGGTTGATTCCACTAGGGTTTTGCCCAGTGAGGGTCGTGGTTTGTGTCCCATCCATCTCAATGTTCCCAAGGAACAGCTCTGCTCTCCAGCATCACCATGGGCCCTCTCCTGACTTTCCCTGAAGCCACCTGTGTACTCCAGGATCTGGCCAGTCTAGGATGAGTAAGATACCTTTATCTGGGAACTATTGTATGATAATGTATGCATAGTTGTAATACTGCCAAGAATAGAAACTACGGTGTGCCGTTCTAATAATAAATTCAGTTTGTTTTGTAACTGAATTGTGTTTATTTGGTGATCAGCGATCCCACAGCAATGTTTTTCCAACAGCTAGAGGTTGTGTGCCCTGACCAACTTGACTAATAGCCAGGTATGGACTTATCCTTTAAAAACCTATCCCATTGACACTGTTGGCTTTCACAATATCCTCTGACAAGTTCCACAAATTAATGGTATGTTGAATAAAATGTACTTCTTTTGTTTGTTTTAAAACTGTTGCCAGTTATTATTATTATTAGCAAGCATGTTTATAGTGCCAGCAATGTACCTGATGCTTTACAAAGTCATTAGACATTGTCCCTGCCCTAGGGCGTACAACCTGAGAGAAGGGGGGCAGGGGAGAGACAAAGGAAGGGGAACTGAGGGAGAGACAAGGGGTGTAACATTCACAAAGATGCGAGGTCTCAGGTGCATGTGCTTGGCTTGGTTACATCAAGACTGATGGCTGGTTGGTCTTTGTGTTGAGGATATGAGTACACAGACCTCAGGTAACAGATTGTACTGGATGGACGGTATCAGCAGGAGTTAGGTGAGGGGAGCGAAGAGTCGAGGAGGGCAGAGGGGAAGAGGTGGGTTTTGAGGAGGGATTTGAAGGTATGAAGGGAGGAGGTGAGGCGGATGTGGGCAGGGAGGGAGTTCCAGGCATGGGGGGCAGCTAGGGTGAAGGGACGAAGGCGGTTAGGGGAGCAGGGGAGGTGTGGGAGGGCGAGAGAGGGGACAGAGATGGAGTAGAGTTCATGGACTGGAGTACGGAGAGAAATTAGCACAGAGAGGTAGGGGGGAGCAAGGTTGTGAAGAGCTTTATAGGTGAAGACTAGAAGCTTGTGCAGGATTCGTTCAGGAAGGGGGAGCCAGTAAAGAGAGGGGAGGAGGGGCTGCACGTGGTTGAAGCAATGGACGAGGTGGATGACCCTGGCAGCAGAGTTTTGGATGGAGATAAGGGGAGAAAGGTGAGAGCAGGGGAGGCCAGTTAGAAGGAGGTTACAGTAATTGAGGCGAGAGATAACCAGGGCATGAACAAGGGTTTTGGCAGAGGAGACAGAGAGAAAAGGGTGAATCTTACAATGTTATGGAGGGAGAAGCGACAGGATTTGGCAACAGAGTCGACGTAGGGTTTAAAGAAAGGGGTGAGTCAAAGATGAAGCCTAAGCTACGGGTTTGGGGGACGGGAAGGACGGTGACCCTGCCGATAAGGATTAAAGGGGAAGAGGGAGAGGAAGGATGAGGGGGGAAGATAAGGAGTTCAGTTTTAGCCATGTTGAGTTTGAGCTGATGTTGAGGTAGAAATGTCAGAGAGACAGCTGGTGAGGCGAGCTTGAATAGATGGAGAGAGAGAGAGGGAGTAGAGAGAGAGAGTTGTGTCATCAGCGAAGAGGTGATATTGGAAGCCATGGGAGGCAGTTAATTGCATAGAGTGTTCCCTAATTCTGGTACTGTTTTATTTGAGAGGATATTTGTTCCACACCACTCATGACTTTATCGCATCCCTTCTCGGTTGTCTCTTCTCCGAGCTGAAGAGCCCTAACCTACTGAGCCTCACCTTGTACAGAAACCGTTCTGCTCTATGTAGGGCTGCCCTTGATGACTGTTCGGAGGCTGCAGCTGGTGCAGAATGCGGTGGCTCAGCTCCTTTCGGGGATGAATCACTGGGAGCACTCTACACCTGTGCTCTGAAGTCTGCACTGGCTGTCTATAGCTTTCCAGGCACAATTCAAGGTGTTGGTTTTGACCTTTAAAACCCTACACAGGGGGACCCATATATCTAAGAGACCACCTGCCCAACTGGGTTCCATCATGGCCCCTATGGTCAGCTGGGGGTGTCTTCTTGCAGGTTCCATCTGTTACCCTTGTCCTAAGGACAGGGCTGAGCATGAGGGCGTTCTCGGTTGCTGCTCCAGTTTTATGGAATTCCCTTCTCCAGGAGGTTTGCTTGAGCCAGAGTCTGAGCATCTTCCAGAGCAAAACGTTTGTATTTGGAAGAGCATTTGGTGGGCAGGGCTGAGGGTTGGTTGGGTTATTGGGAGGGGTTTTGGGGAGGAAGTGAGTATTTTATTGTATGGATTTTATTGTCGTTTTATTATTGTAAGTCACCCTGAGCCCTTGTGGGAAGGGCGGTGTATAAATTTTAATTAATTAAATTAATACATTTGATTGCTTTTTGTTGCTCTTCTCTGCACTTTTCCCAGTTCTACTGTATCTTTTTTGAGATGGGAGCAACCAGAACTGCACACAGTGTTCAAGGCGTGGTTGCATCATAGATTTCCGTAGTGGCATGATAGATTGCCTTCTTTTTCATTCTCTATCCCTTCATTCTGTGCAACTCCCAACATTCTGTTGGCCTCCTTCTTTGCTATTATTTAAATTTCTATCCCATTCTTTTTCTGCCTCTCCCAGATTAGATGAACAAGGAAAATGTTGTGTGCAGAGCCATTCCCAGCCCATTTCGCATCATGGATAGGCAACCTTTAGCTGCTCCCCGCTACACCTCCTCCAGTCAAGTGCTGGATAAGAGTACTGATAAAGTATTTAACAAAATATGGCATGCATTGTGTGTGATTGTGCCATATGATTTCATTCATTTGCCAACCTTCAGTCCTGCTTTGAAGGTATATTCTGCCCCCATTTCTGTTGTTCAGTGCCCCCCAAGAGTTATACCCTGAACACGTGCCTCTCTCATTTCCCCCCACTCCTTGGAATGGCTCTGCTTGTGTGTGTTTATGATTAGTTCCTTTTCCAGAATGAATAAAGCCTGAGCTGCAGCATCCGGAGCCAGTGCTTTTGGCAGTGAGTTGAAGTATGCAATTAGCCAATATGCAATTATCTGGATTAACAGCACAAGCAACTAATGGGGTTAGATGAGGCCCATGTGATTCTTAGGTATGTAAGTGGATTAGGTGGCAATGCAGCGGGCACATAGCTGGAGCACAGTGTGTCCATGAATGGAAACCTTCTCTCATCAATCTGCCTTAGGGATCTTTCTTGAAGGAGGGAGGTCGTGACATGATGGAAACATACATTTGCCCTTTGGAGACACAGGTATGGCTCATCCGTATATCTTAATTCTCCTCTCTCCGGTACCTTTACGTTATGGCCTGAGAGCCCATTAAAATTTTAGTGGGTCTCCAGATATGATCTGTGTTTGCTCTACATCAGGGATGGGGAACTTTTTCTTTTCCCCCTACCACCTTGAAAATGAATATATGTTCTGTGGGCTGCATAGACGTTCTGGCTGGGGATACTTAAGGGATGTGCTCAGGATAGAGTTGCCCGATAGGCAAATATTTCCAGGACACTTATGAAAAATACATGTTTCAGGACCTGCATTGGTGCCTTAGAAGGAAAGGGAGGGTCCAGCTTCAGGCCACATTTGGCTCTCAGGCCAGAGGTTCCTCACCCTGCCCTTAAATGGTCAAGTGAAGGTGGCTGACTACCAAGATTGACTCTTATTCTTCCAACCTTGTTGTATTCCACCCTTTTGAATTGTGGACTTCCAACCTGGGGCTCGTTCTCATCTCCTCCTCCCCTCTCTGCCATTGTATCCAATCACTGTATATACACCTCACTACTTTGCTCAGTCTCCAGTTCTAATTCCTGATTTGTCTGATGAAGAACCGTGTGAGGTCTGAAAGCTTGCATACCTCCATCAACTGGAGTTGGTCCAATAAAAGAGAGCACTGTACAGTACTTTTGTCTCTAGTGCCAAGTTTCAAATAAGTGAAAAGAGAAGGGTAAGGAAACTTAGGTGCTTCAGAGTCTCATGCTGTGTGGTGTTGTGGGCTTGCAGTTCTCTTTTGTGGCAGTGGAAGATTAGTCTCAAGGGTGCCAAGAACTGTACCCTCCCCTAAGTCCTTATCTTGGATACTAAAAATATTATGTAGATTAAGAGGGTAAATTTGTCAAGTTGCTAATGTGGCTGACAGCACCACAGGTCTCTGGTATTACTCCTGGCTTGTGTGGCTAGTTTTGTGCTTGCAATTTTTATAATTCCTTTGGAGGGAAAACCCCCAAACCACTATCTGATATGCTAATTGTAATCTAGTTTTCTGTGTGGCAGCCACCCCCTCCCCTATGGAGACGATAGTCCACACCAAGTGTGTCTCCACCTGCTTGTTTTAGGTGTTTGCCCCCACTGGCTGGGCTCATGGCCACTGTGGCAAAAAGCCTTGCCCCTGCCTTCACCTCTAGAGGAACGCTGGCAGGACAGCAGTGCATTCCTGAATAGGGTGGGACCTGCCCTCCTTTCTCCTGTGAGCACATGGCAACCTAGTCACATTCCTAACCACATTCCATTCCTGAACCAAGGGACTGGTTTTTCACCACATGGTTGGGCAGAGACCTTACGGCCTTGGAGTGGGTCCTAGACCAGGTGACCTCCCCTGGACCAATACCATCAGGGGAGGATAGGACTTTAAAAGGGACAGACAGCCCCTGCTTCACACTAGTGCCTCTGCCTGCCTGCCTGCCTGCTCTAAAGCCTGCAAGATCTGGGCTCATGCCAGATCAAAACCAAGAACTGTACCCCATGTAATTTACTAACAGCACATGGATAACTGTAGGTTTCAACTAACCAGCTTGCCTGCCTGAACAAAGACAGTTTAGGCAGACCTGAAAGGGTACACACACCCATTGAAATTTGACTCAGGGACTTGCTCAAAGACTTATTCTGTCTCCTTACCTTTTAGTGCCTTTTTGATCCTGTAAGTAAATTCTAAGCTTTTTATATTTCTTAACACCACTGGGTGTGTGCGTTGTTCTTTGCAAAACTGCCTCCCTTTGACTGGAAGACATAGCTACCTGAAGAGGGCGAAAGGAATTCTCCTTTGGCTCTTTTAGTCAAGACAGCTTCTTACAAAAGCTTCTTACAAACCCTCTGAGTTGCTCCAAGAATTTGGCCTCCAGAAAGGGGGAGAATGACAGATAAGGAGAACCAGGGAATGGGGTTCTAACTTTCTGGGATTCGCATATCCTGAGTTGAGTAAATTCCCTCTGATTTTTCTTGGAACTCTGGTGGTGGCAGCAAAAATGAGTTTTTTCTGGCGTTTGCTAGCTGTGGGGACCCCAGGCTAGAGTATTTGGACAAACGCAGTGAGGTTGAGTGGTTCAGCTGCGTAGCACGCCCTGCTGCATTTTGTCACAGCCACCACCACTCACCAGCCATGCAGCCTCCACTCATGGTAGAATCCTGGAGCATGCATAACCCGTACTGCAGGCAAATGCAAGCTAATGTATGCTCATATCTGTGTCCTGTCAATTAGGTTGTGTGCAGCCTCCTCGCATTCAGATCTACCAGCACTATCAAGTAATGGGCAAAAAGGCCTAGAGAGCTCTGAAGAGCTATCACTTCTGACCCCTTTCCCCCATCTGGCTCTCGCTGGCATGTACATAACATGTGCCTTAAAAGTCCAGCGTGCCATTTTCAAACATACATTCTCCCAGCTCTTCCTGGTTGGCAGTATGTGCCTGATGCTTGCTCTTTCCCAGCTGTTGCATTCCCCGTAACGACTTATGAAGGGTTACCATCACTGGGGCCATGGCTCAAATCAACAGCCATGCAGCAACTAGCACCACTACAACCACTGCCTTGATCCACAACAGCTGGATCCTAGGCACGCGTCTCTCCCCACCCCAGGCCCATCATTTCCACATGAACACTCTGCCACAACCCGGTCCAGGGGAGGAGGATCGGGAAAATGTCCCCTTGCCTGTCCTGCAACCCAAGTGATCATGCTAAGCTGCTCCCAAAAGGAGTGGGTGCAAGAAGAAAGCTTACTTTTAACAAAAATAAAAGAAAAAAGTTCTTTTTCATATCCATGCTTTCTGTGCTTCTTTGGATACTTGTGGGATGTTAAGGACCAGGAGTTAGCACCAGGGAAGGGAAGAGGAAACAATGGAAGAATGCCACAGAAGATAAAGGAAACCTCTCAGCCATTCTCTAATGGCCCAGAGACTGAATGCTCAGCACAGAGCCGGGTAAACCGGCCTCAGAGCTAAAGGGCTTATCATCAAGGTAAGGAAGGAGAGGAGAGCAGGAAGATACAAATGCTAACAAGGGGGTAACAGGACAAAGTGAGGGCTAGACAATATGAGGAAAAGTTGGAGGAACTAGGCAGATAAGGCTTAGCAAGGTAAAGAAAACCCAGACAGTAAATATAACTATTTACAACAATGCAGGCGCCTTAGCAGGGAAAGAACCACACACAAAAGAAGCAGCTGATCCCAAGAGGGAGGAAGGGCTATGGAACTGTAAGGACAGGAAGGTTGCGTAAGGGGATTCAACATGACCCAGACACTGAACAAAAAGACAAAACACACAAGAAGGAATGGACAATGGGAACCTACGAAGGGGACCAAGACACTGAGGGAGGAACTATGAGAAGTCTAAGAAAACCATGAAGGGTAACAAGGTAGAAAGCAAGGAGCTAAGTAAGGCTAGGGAATTCTGAAGGGGGAACAAGATACTAAGCAAGGTACTATGAGCATATAGAGAAGCAAGGTAGGAGACCGGGTACACAACAAGGTACGAAGGTGACGCCAAGAGGGAACAGGTGTGCAATGGGGGGAGGGGGCAACACACACACACAGAAATCCAACTTCAGGAGAAGCAAGAGCTGTAACAAACTACAAAGGAGACAAACATGCAGAGTAATTAACGAGAGAGGGGAATACCTTCAACGGGAAAGGGATCCCAACTAAGCAATCTAATATGAGAGAGAGAACCTGAGTGGAGAAGGATGCAAGGGTGGGGCCAGGGAGGAGTAGCAGCAAGAGTCAGCAGAAGTAGGAACAAATGCTCCACCAGCTTCCTGTAGCTCCCAGCTCTCCTTTTAAGCAGACTGGGGCCAATCCAGGAGCTGGCGGGCATGGCTACATGGTTACACACAGGGCACGAGAGAGAGATAAAATGGAGAACAGAAGGAAAAACTCCCAAACAGAGCAGGTGGTGGCTCAGTGGACAGGAAACCAGCCCAAAGGGTTCAGGGTTAAGCCCTGACAAGGGAGGGCTGTGGAGAATGGCGGTATGGCATAGCAATACACTGTTTTGGGGGCTGGGTATTGGAAGGGGTGTGTGGGTGCATCTAAAATGGGGAGTGAGGCCTATGGCCCATGCACTTGAGGGTAGTGGTGGTGGTTTGGGGAAGGGCTGTAGTACCCCAATGGTAGGGTGGCCACACTGCCCCTTTAAAAAAGGATGCTTATGGAAAATACATGTTGCAGAGCTGCATTGGTTCCAGTGCAGCCCTGCACCATGTATTTTTCATAAGCATCCTCTTTTAAAGGGGAGGTATGGTCACCCTACCCAATGGGGAAAAACGTCTGCCTGGGTGCAAAGGCAATGTAGAAAAGTCACAGGCAAAGGCCAAGTGCTGGCCATTTGCAGAATAGTCACCTGTGCCTCTGCACTTTCTATTGCCATTCCCTGACCCTGCTAGTCTGCGAAGGCTAATAGGAAATGCAGAGGCTGAGACCTGGAGCTGGCTAATCTGCAAATACCAATAGGGAAAGCGCAGGCAGAGGCTTACAGCCAGCTGCTATGCAAACGCACATGGCAAAGCCACCAGCTGGGTGCTAAGGAGGAGGCAGATGGGCAAGAAGGAAACAGCGACAGACAAGAAGCCAAAATTATTGATACCACAAAAAAACAATTTGTTTAAGTCACTCACCTCCTTGAGTGATAGTCTGGTGGGCTGCTTCTTCCCATGGTTGGCCACAGCTGTGAGTCATGGCAGGGGGCAGCGTGGTGGGAAAGAGCACCTGCCTGTTTGTTAGGCTAGTCACGCTAAACCTGTGCGTGGGGGCTGCAGGGGCACACAACAGCTGCATGCAAGGGGCTGCCTGTTTGTTAGGTTCTACACACTGAACAAGTGAGTGGGGGCTGCATGGACCAAACCTGGACTCCAGCTGGCTATTGTCTCTCAGGCTGTGTTCTCACCTGCGGTGGTGGTGGCGGCAGCAGGAGGGGTGACAGAAGACGTGGCAGCGCAGAGAAGCAGGCCGATGGGAAAAGAGCCGGTACGAATGGGGATCTGCCACGGCTTCTCTCTCTCATGTCGGGGCGCAAAATCCTGCCCTGACGTGCGCGAGAGAAGCTGTGACAGATCCCCGTTCCTACCGGCTCTTTTCCCCTCAGCCGACTCCTGTGCGCTGCCGTGTCTCCCTTGCCCCTCCCTCGCCCCTCCCGCTGCTGCCACCATTGCCGCAGGTGAGAACACAGCCTCATTTGTTAACAGTACGCCCAGAGAGGCCATTGCTAAAGATGGGACGGTAGGGGAGTTGGCCTGGTGCTGAGGTGGCATCCAGGCCTAACAGGATAGCTGATTGCTATTATGGTAGGGGTTGTGGAAGAATTTCCCCCCAGCTATTTACCTCAGGGAGTTGTGGGTCACTTTCCCCTGTAATATGGCCAGGAACCTACTTTCACTGTTTTTTCCCCATTGTTGCCAATGGGGAAAACGCAGAGAGCATGAGTCCCTGAATATGTCTCTAAATATCCCGTGGGTCATCTGGGTCTAGCTCATCATATAGGGTGCTTTTAAATGGATGGGCTGCCCTGCTGCTGGCCACACCAGCCTGCTTCACCCCTGGGGGTCCCATCCCTGTAAAGGTGCCCCGCCAGATGTGGAGGCAGAACGGGTGCGGAGCAAGCTGCCCCGCACTGCTGCTCCACTTCCAGCCGACCACTGCCCCGGGCAACTCCATAAGGTTGCGGATGCTCTAACCCATGACTCTATGGGGGCGGGGGGACGCTGTGCTGCATGCAGGCCTCAGGCTAGGGAACCCTCTGGGCAGGGCTCGAATTATAAAGAAAATGGTAGGGGCCCCTCAATGAAATCACACACCCCTGTAGCCTTCTAAAGCCAGTAGCTAAGGGTTTGTTTTGTTTTTTTCCAAAAAAAGGTAGGGGGGCTGAAGGTGGGGGCTTCCCCCCTCCCCCCACTGTAATTCCGGCAGTGCCTCTGGTTCTGCTGATCCAGACCCAGAGTCTGTCCCAAGAGGACATGGGGGTGCACCCCTAGAACAGCTCTGGGGGCGGGCAGCC
>QEPC01008081.1:1816763-1838138 GCA_003113815.1 Sphenodon punctatus
CTTCCAACCCTTTCTAAACATACAAGAAAAAAAAATCCATGTGGGCTGGAAGGTGGTGTGTTGTGAGAATGTTTAGCGCCATCTCAAAGAATGTTGTTTACAAAGTAGCAACCTTCTGGCTCCCCACAGGCCACTTCCTGTAATTGAATCGCACTGAGCAGCCGGGTAAGCGCACACTACAAGAAGGTCTGAATGCATTATTTCGCTGTAGTTAAAACCGGTATGGTATGCATGTGAATGCAACAGGACTTGTTAACAGCGAACTATTGAGAACCAATTTTAAAAAATCCAGATAATTGCTGCACGTGTGAATTCACCCTTAGTGGATAAGGTGTTGTTCTTGGACCTGAAAGATCTGGATTTACATCCCATTGTAGCCATGATCTCACTAGGTGGCCTTGCGCAAGTCACAGTCTCTCAGCCTCAGTTCCCCATCTGTAAAGTGGGAATAATAATGACCTACCTTACTGGGTTGTTGTGAGGGTGAACTGGATAAAGATTGTAAAGCACTTTGAACATTGACCTCGCTATAGAAATAATAAGTAACAGTAACCAAGCCTTTTTGTGGTTCACAGAGCTACCTGTCCTGTGGCACTGGCTATAGTATCCTGTGGGGGCTTGGATGAGGCTGAGCCATCTGCAACTGAATCCGGACAAGACGGAGGTGATGTTGTTGGGCGAGGGCTTGGGGAGCCTGGGGGTGGTTGAATCTCCTCTTGTTGGGGGGAGTTCATCCTCCCATGGTCTCTCAGGTGTGGAGTCTGGGTGTACTCGATTCAGGGCGTAACCTGGAATCTCAGGTTGTAGCCGTGGCGGGGAGTGCATTTTGGCAGTTACATCTTGTCCGGCGGTTTTGGCCGTTTCTCTCAGACTCCGACCTCGCCACTGTCATCCATGCCTTCATCACCTCAAGGCTGGATACTGCAACGCACTCTACATGGGGCTGCCCGAGACGTTGGTCCGGAGGCTGCAGCTGGTGCAGAATGCTGCGGCCCATCTCCTCACGGGGGCGGGCTACAGGGAGCATATGATACCTGTGCTCCGGGCTCTGCACTGGCTGCCTAGAAAGCACCGGGCCAGGTTCAAGGTGGTGGTTTTGACCTTTAAAGCCCTTCATGGCCTGGGCCCTATCTGCGGGACTGCCTCACTCCCCATGTGCCCGTGCGACCCTTGAGATCGTCCATGGGAGCCTTTTTGGAGGTTCCCCGGGCGAGATAGATGGCCACCGATGTTAGATCTTTTTTGGTGGCTGCCCCTGTGCTGTGGAATTTGCTCCCAGAGGAGGCTTGTTTGGCCCCCACTCTCCTGTCATTTTGACGTTTGTGTAAGACCTGGCTGTTCCGCCAACTTTTTTTTTGGGGTGTGTGTGTTGTTTTTCTCCCTGCATATGGGATTTTTAACTTTTAAATTGTTTTTATTGTTTTAATTTGTTGTTCGCTGCCCCGAGCTGCCCTGTAAATTTATAAATTTATTTATAAATAAATAAATAAAATATGGTCCTTAGGGCAAAAGATAGCCTTGGTGTAAAAATAATAATAATAATAATAATAAAAAATCCCAGAACATTCATTGTCTGCCTAAAAATGGGAATTCCTGTCTTGGGGTGCTTTTATACAAGCGGGTCGCAGTCACGTGACCTGCTCACACGATTTTTCAGGATCCCGCAAGGCAGGATTATATATGACAATGGATGCGATCGTGCACGTTCAAGGTGGTCGTGCGTTGTTTGCCGACCGCGAATGAAATACCTCACACATCGAGGTACTTAGTTCGCAGTCCGCAAACAACGTGCAACCGCCTTGAATGCGCATGCTCACATCCATTGTCATGTATAATCCCTCCTTGTGGGATTTTGAAAAATCGCGTGAGGGGGGTTGCGGGACTGCGACCCGCTTGTATAAAAGTATCCTTAGAGAGGAATAAACTGCTTTAATGTGGGCCTAATCAGTATGGAGCGTGTATGAAGCTATGATTGGATACTTGTGGGAATGGGGAGATTTGGACAGGGGCAGCAAGAAAATCTGACATTTTGGCTCCATGCAAAGGAATATCAGTTTGGAGAAGGTAGGGCTAAACAGAAGCATCATGCCAAAGGGAGGAGATCTGAAGCAGGGGATCAATCAACATGTAGATTAGGTCGGTAGGGACAGGGAGTCTGGGAGAAGCCCTGCCCTCTAGAAATCATGTCCCTTCTATTCCTCAGCCTGATGGCACTATTCCTTCACAGAGTGAATAGGTAGGGGTGTGTGTGTGTATGAGAGAGAGAGAGAGAGAGAGAGAGANACCCCTAGAACAGCTCTGGGGGCGGGCAGCCCCACGTTGGTCTGAAAACACCCATTAACTCCCTGCCATTGTAAAGGCTTCTGGCAATGGTGCCTATTGGTCCCTCTCGTTCTCTTCCTGTGGCACTCGATGCGAGACAAGGGGAGGCATTGTTGCAGGGCAGGTTTGAGTTGGGGAGCAAGGGATGGAAGAGTTGGAGAAGCACCGGAGAGCCGCTCTAACCCAGCAACCATTCCTAAAAGCCTCTCTGTCCCATCCCCTATTGCTGTACAAATGCAAACACCATAGTGATGATTATACGGGGCCTCTATATACTCATCTCTCCCTTTGTATTACTATTTCTGTCAATATTACGTCTCACTTGTTTCTTTTTAGCAGCTGAGGCAGCTTTGGAGCTCAGCTTGCTCTTATTAATGGGACTGTAGGCTCTTTCCTATACATCTGTATGGACCTGTTCACACCTAGGATGAAGAATTGTGACTCTCCTTCGGTTCCTTGTATAACTGGAGGCTCTTTGTAAACTCTAGATCTGTCCGCTGGGCTCTAATTAATGCTGATTCTATCTTGTTCCTTCCCCTCCTGGACTCTGTTGCAGTGGCATGTTAATCGCCCAGGCACCTGCCCAATGCACAGAGTAGGTTGTCATGGGGAGAGTCCCAGGGCTCCCGATTCAGCAGAGTTCCTGGGAATAAAAGGTGTCTTGCTGGGAGCCGGGGGACAAGTACTGCTGCTGTTGCAACTGAAATGGTTCTAACATGCCTTCTCTCTCTCTCTTTGTGAGAGCTTGCTCTTATTACTGGGATTGTTGGTTCTTTCCTATACAACTGTACAGTCCCGTGTGTGTGTGTGTGTGTGTGTGTGAGAGAGAGAGAGAGAGTGTGATGAAAAAGAACTGTGATTGGATCAGTGACTGAACAGGAGCCTGCCTGTGAGAACTAGCTCCCATGTGACATTTGGCTCTATCTGTGCAGATCAGTGTATGGAGAAAATGGCTCTTAGAAAAGATTTATCAAGGTACCCAGAACTCCCCAGTGCTGACGTGTTCTGCTCTCCCTGTGGGCATGCCACTTTGAAACGAGTCACGTTCCCACTGGGATACCTTGTGAGAGAAAGTTCACAAGTTCACTTGAACCTGTCCTCCTTGCCTGTCCCATGAGGAGAAGTTGGGTTTTTCTGCCACTGGAAGGCAGGCCAGGGTATGTTGCTGATCCTCTTAAATGTCCGAGGCTGAGTGGTTTGTTTCCTTTTCAGTGGGCTGCAGTGAGAACTGTGTAAATGACTAGATGAGTAGATCACGTAGCACTTCTAACTTCATAACACTTGATTCAGGTTATTAGAAACCTTTCAGTGCCTGCAGGTACTGCTGAAGCACTGACTCGCCAATAGATCTTGGCCTCTTGCCTCCTCTGAATGCTCAGATGAGCCATCTACAAAGCTCCTTCCATGTTGTTGTTTTATTTTATTGTTTATGTAGCACTAGCAATGTGACTGGTCCTGAACAGTCGTGATTAGGTAGGGAGGTATGGAGGGGGTGGGGGTAGGCGCTAATGGCACAGCAACAGCAAGGCTTTATTGCACCAAACAAGGTAAAAATTGAAAAGGTAAAAGTTGTGACCTGTCCCTACGTGCTTACAAACTAGGACAGACAAGGGTTGGGAAGCATAGGAAGAGACAGGGATACATTCCAGAGACTGAGTTGTTGCAGATGCACGTGTGGATGTGGATCCTGGAGGATAAGACAATATAAGGTGAAGAAGTGTAAATGTGCAATCTATAGGGTGAGGAGCTAGGGAAAGTGTGACGGAAGAGGTAGGTTTTAAGGAGGGATTTGAAGGTGGGATACTGAGTGTCAAGAAGGTTGAAGCCCACTATGTGAAACTTGGAGAAACACAGGCTCAAGTGAGTGAGCTTTTTCAGTCGTGTGGTCTTGTTCTGTTAATTTTGACAATTTAATTTTGTAAAAATAGAACTGAAGTTTAACATTTTAATGGTTGACATTTTTATCCTGAACTTTGGTTGGCTGTATCTTTGCTGTTCTGACTTTTCTGGGCCTCCTGCTTCTCGGTAGATCCAATGTAACTTAGAGGGGATTCAGACGTTCTGATTTGTGCNTCGTTCCAACTCATATATACACCATATATAAAACAACCTCTTCTAAAACCCCGCCCCCATGTCCTGACCTGGTCCCTTCCAGCCAGGTACCTTCTTATCTCAGCTGAGACTGCCCCACTCAGCTTGGCCCCTCTTGCCAGCTGGTCACACTGAGCTCTTAGAACTTGAGTCCCCTCCCTTCAGGCTTGCTATCTCTCCCTGGTGGTCCCCTACTGTGAGCTCCCTCACCTTTAAAAGCTGGAGCTCCGTTGGTTTACTCAGCCACCCCCAGCTGGAGCCACTCTGCTACCCTTAATAGCTGTCTCTGTTCTTGGCCCCTTAAAGGACCAGTTGCTTGCCCAAGCCCAGTTTGCTGCTAGGTCTGCACCCTGTAAAGACTTATCCCAGCTCCATGGGTCTGCAAGGACTTGTGAGACTGTCACACACCCTGCCCCTCAGAGTGCAGCGGTTTCAGCAAGCTTGTTGACTATCTGCATACCGTCATTAATCACACTTGTATTTCATAGGAATCATTCAAATAGTGTCATCGCATTAAGTCATACACATATACATCCGATAGAGTACCCCCTTCATTTCCAAATTCCCATTTCCCCCAAATTCCCTGGTTGCAATTTGGAGCCACGCTAACCCTTGCTCTAGGGCCGCAGCTTGCCCTCTCAGCCTGTCCCTGGAGGCATCGGGGCTCGTCAATTTCTCTCAGGGCTTCTTGTAACTGCTTTTGGGACTGTGCCAGCTTGTCCAAAGGCTTCTCTAGGGCCTAGTCTTGCAAGGACTTGTGCGACTTTGTCACAAGGAGACTGACTGAAAATGCTGACAGTTAAGATATTTTCCCTAACTTTTCACCTAAACCTACTTTCCTGCACCTCTCAAACCCGCTGCTTCTTGGCCTTCTCTGATTGGCAATAGGGAACAATTGTTCTCCCACTTCCTTATAGCAGCCATTCACATATTTGGAAACAAATATCACGGCTTCTTTTCACTAGGCTATACATAACCTGGTCTTTCATAGTGCTGAGCCAAATAGTACAACTATTATCTGTGGCTAATATGTGCCATTGCGGATAGTTTGGCAGTTATTCAGTCATAAACTGGCTAACGTGATGAATAACTGAATAATACTGTGGCAATTAACCAGTTTACCTACCGTATTACTGTTACCAGAATACTGTATTACTGTGTTACTGCATAACCAAACGTTACGATTACTAGCCTGAAACTAGGTCTGGAAGAGACGAGGGAGTAAACAGGAAAGGAATTATGAGCAAATGGTAAACAGCGATATGGTAAATGGTGCACCAATTTATTGGTAAATTGATAAAACAGTTAACTGTTTCATCCTTCAAATGATAAATGAGCATTACTCAGTATCTGGTGCTTTCTGGGAGGGTCGGCTACTGTGGATCAGGTTGGATATGAATAGTGGCATATAACTGCTTCAGCTCTACTCCTTCACCTTTCCCCTTTCATCCTAAACTCTTTATCATAGGGGTGGGGAAACATGTCCCTCCTGTGGCCCACTTTGAAAATTAGAAGCTACCTAGACGCTGGGGGCAGAGGTGCGTAAGGGGTGCGGCTCAGGAAGAGGAGGGTCCAGTTCATGGATCTGTCCTCTATCCTCGTCTGCATGCCCTCATCTCTGCTCCCTTACCCCCGAGCTCAGACTTTCAGTGCTGGGAGCAGGATCTGGATCCATTGTCGAGATCCAGGAATGGGAATGTGGCCAAATAAAACTAGCTGGGGGCTGCATTTGTCCACAAGACTGGAAGTCCCTCACCCTTGCTTCATCATTTCAGTTGCTTTCCTCTCCAGGTTGTCCACATCGCTCTTAAAATAGGATGCCCCAAACTTGACACACAAACACTCCAGCTGATGTCTGGCCAGTGCTGAGCAGAATGCTGCTATTACTTTCTGTGTATGTGCTGAACCCAGAGATGTTTGAGTTCCCCAGGCAAAATGCTGGCAATGTTTGGGCCCCCGGATCCCCTCTTGAATCACCACGGGCCCTCACTGGACCAGCCCCTCCCTCTGTTTGAGGCTCAGTAGGCCCATATTTTATGTCAGTGTGTCTCACACCCACGTTGTCATTTCAAGTTTATCATGGACTTCATATTGAGGGGCTCTTGTAGGGTCTTCCCACAGATGTGTGTGTGTGTGTGTGTGTGTGTGTGTGTGTGTGTACATACCTGAATCCAGCCTGTGTTTCTTGGATGTTGTGCTTCTGCAAATGCAGAGGTAGGGAAAGGGAACCTTTTCTCTTCTAGGGGCCACTTTGAAAATGAGTACAAGCTCCAAAGACCACATAGAAGTAAGGTGCTCAGGAAGACTCGGCTCCAGACTAAGGACCTGTGCCCTACTGTTGTATGCATGCCCTCCTCTCTGCTCACTTACCTTGAGCCAAGGGCCCATGTTCACTGTTTGTCCTGTTGATGGCAATGGGGGAAACATAGTGACGATGAGGCTCTGCCCTGAGCTCGGTCTTTCAGTGCTTGGTGGCAAGAACTGGATTCAGGGGCCAGGTCCAGAAACTGGAAAGGGGCCAAATAAGAGCTAGCCATGGACTGCATTTGGCCACCAGGCATGAGGTCCCCCACGTCGGTGCTAATGCAATATGATTCTTCTGCGTGCTAGTGCAGCTACCCGGACAAAAAGAAGCACTGCTATCCTCAAAGGAGAACTGAACTGAACTACAGAGAGGCTGAATAAGGGGCAAATCTGGCCTTATCTGTTCATATGTTTTGAAGAATTCCAAGCCCCTTGCTTTGTTAGGTGTAGCAGGAGTTGATCACAGGCACGCAGGGACCCAGAGCATGCAGTCTCCTCTCGTTGTTGCTTGGAGCTGATACAGCAGTCTAGGAGCTGCCAAGGTCACTCAGGTGCTCTCGATTCAAACACCCAGGGAAATGCCTGCCAGCCCTGGCAGCAAAACTCTTCCTCACACCTAACACTCGAGACTTCTTTGGAGAAGTGGTTGCTACGCAGCGTTGTTTGTTCACGGTATGTGACACTGTTTGCCTGCTGTGTGTGTAACCTGTAAATGCGAGCTTGTTATCCTTGGGCAGAAGGGAGCCTGGCCTGCCATGCTGATGCCCATCTCCACTGCTTGGAAAACTGGCATGCTGGAACTAGGGGAAGCCAGAAATCCTTGTGGGAAGCTGTTTACAGCTGTGTTTCAGAGTTCCCAGAGGGAATAAGAGCTCAACAACATGGAACTCAAGTTCTTGAAGTGAGGGGGAAACCCTGCTTGTCAAGGAGGTGAGTAATCAGACCCTATTCTTGTTTAGCTGTTCTTTGAGAGCTTGTGTGCATAAATCAGCTACCCGCATATAACTTCTCTTCCCCTGATTTAGCCCCCTTTGCATTCACACAGCATTCTGCTTACCCTTAGGTAACTTATTACAACAACCTTGCTTTGAATTCATAGCAGGGATAGAGTTCCCCAGAACTGCAAAACTGAATTGAGTATTCTGAGGTAAAGGCATCCACCCCAGGTGTGTTACTGCAGGGTGAGGTACCGAGAGGCAGTCTGACTATTGCCAGAAAACCATCGGAGATGGGCACTGAAATGAGTGCCAGAGGATGAACCTTACTGGTGAACTTCTGTATTGGCCTTTGAAAGTAGCTTATTTGGGGTGAGGATTATTCTCCTATAAGGCAGCAGGTGTTCAGATGTGACAAAGGGAATTTGAGGGAAGTGTTGTGATGACAACCTCTTCTCATTTTTTTGTATAACTAAGAAAGAAAAATAAAATTAAAAATGGGGGGCAGGGGGTGGGCTGAGAATCCCTGATGAATGTATTCATTTGCCTTAAGTAATGGTGACTAAAGCTGGGATACAGCTTAGGGGATACCAGAATGATATTGTTATAACTTATATCTTGATTTCAGTGTTCAGAGTGTTTTACAATTCTTATGTAGTTCACTATCTCATCAACTCTGTAAGTATTACTCCTGTTTTATAAATAGGTGACTGAGGCTAAAAGATGGTGACTTGCCCAAATCCTTCCAGTGCCTAAGGCAGGATTTGAACCTGGGTCTTCCAGATTGAAGTGCAACATCTGATCCATTAGATCAGGGCTGTACAACTTCTTGGCCACTGCGGGCTGGATCACCTCATAGCAATTGTCGCCGCACCCCCCCAATGAGACACAGAGACCAAGTATTGGATTAAATCAGGCCACACTCTTTATTCAACACTTATCAAAGACGGTGGGTGATTGCCCACGCAATATGGGTCCAGTATGCTTAGCTAATTAACTCTTATTAACTCGGAACTGGCCGGGATGTGCCTTCCCGTGCCAGCTCCATCACAAACCAGGCTCCCCTTCGACAGCACCCTGGCTCTGGCCGAAAGGGGGAGCGTCCCAACTGTGGGCTTGAGTAAGGAGGTGAGTACCCGCTAAGTCAGCAGACCGTGCATGTACTTACTGACCGAACTGCAGTACCCCTCCCAGGGAAATAACCCCAGTGCGTACTGCCTGCGCCTGGCACTGGGTGTCACCTCCCCATCTCTTAAGGAGATGACTCCTTTCCATTCCTAACCTATTTGACCTACTATAGCATACTGGACCCCCGCCACCAAGGGAGAGTCCTTATGGGGCTCTCCCGACACCCACCGCCTATACCTCCAACAGTTTCTTCAAATGTTGGGCCAACATTGCCAAGTATAGCTCATTGCCTAGTGCAGACAAATGCACTCCATCTTCGCGGAACAATTCAGTCCGCCCATATGCAATGTCTGTATGTCGGAGGGTCGTTCCTCCTATACTCAAAATCCACTTTGCAACTTCCCTGTTGATGTTCCTTCTTACTTTATCAATTTTGGCTGGCTTAATGGCGCTACCCCATTTAATCCTTGGTATTAAACTGGTCCAAACTAACTGAACTTCGCTAAATAAACTTTTAACATGCGCTAAATCTTGTTTAATTTTAATTATTAAATTAACTCCCTTCTTTGCTGGTATATCATTTTCCCCTAAATGAATTATGATTATGTTCGGTGCCCCATTGACTCTGTCCCGCAGGGACCTTAGCCTCGGGATCAGCTGATGCCATCGCATGCCACCTTGTCCATACCAGTCAATTATAGCCTTGTCTCTAAGGCCTTGTTGGTACCCCCATTCAGTCTCGTAAGCAGCCTTGCCAGCCCATCGCACCAGGCTGTGACCCACGATCCAAACCAGTCGCCTTTCCGTCATGGATACCCTAGATCCTAGGTACAGGAGAAATTAAATGATTATTGCGGATAAGGCCGGATATACTTCTTGAAGGCACCCGAACGCCACCGGCCTATTGTCTTAATGGCCTCAGTTGGTAAGCCTGCTGCTGCCGCTGTTGTGGCAGCACCTATTCTAAATGAGTGGGATCCGTAATCCCCAGGGGCTAGTCCTAATTTAGTCAGGGTAATTTTAAGTATTGCATTAAATTGATAGCCTGTTAAGGGCGAGCCATTTGCATGCCTAAATAATATTCCATTCCCCGGTGGGCGTATGGTGAGAAATTTTTTCATTTGTTCGACCGGGCAAATGTCCTGATGTCCACATCTAAACAGTTCGACATTTACTCCCCTATTCCTCTGATCGGTCTTTGATCGCCTCAACCTCAGTCGTAATGTTAATGATGTCCATTTAATGTCTTCAAACAAGAGAGCCCCCATGCTTTGATCTTTCCGAGAAGCCGGGACTACCTCACTAATTCTGAAGCCTCCAAAGTATGTCGTTGTGTAAGCTGTGGTGAATAATTGGGTTTCGAAAGCATCATGGCATACTTCGGGCAAGGTGGCAACAATACGCACTAATACCGGAGTAGTTATGGGGGCCCGTGGGTTGGTTGAGGGCGGGGCTGATCTAGCCCAGCTCTCCATCATGTGCTTCATGTAAAAGCCCTTGTCCGGGGAAGGGTATCCGTTCATTCTGCTAACGAACGTGAGTGCTGCTACCTTCCCCCCAATAGTCCCCGGTGCTAAACCCTTCTGTCGTAATGCCATGGCAAATTGGACGACTTCAGATTCTAATATAGGGAAGCCGGTCCCCCAACCCTTGGTGACCCTGAAACCTTGAAACTCACGAAACGCCCTACCATAGGCTGCCCAGGTCCTGGGGGCGAGGGATCCCCTAACGGTATTTCGTAGTTCTAATTCCCAAGGTTCCAGGCCCCCGGTGGCATGGGGTCGGGGAATTCTCTGGCATCCGGCGCTAGTTCCCGGAATCGCTTGGTCTGAAAGCGAGAGAGGGCATCCGCTATGCCGTTGTTAATACCTGGTACATGGCGTGCTGTGAACAGTATATTGCTTCTCAAGCATGCCTGAACGAATGCCCGAACAAGTGTCATGACCCGGGCGGAACGAGAGGAGAGTGTGTTTATAATGTGGACCACTGCCAAGTTGTCACACCAGAATAAAACTGTGCGATTGGCAAATTGTTCCGTCCAAAGCAGTACTGCTACCACTATAGGGAACAACTCCAGAAATGTTAGGTCCTTCGTGACACCCGAGTCATGCCACTCCATCGGCCAAGGCTGGGCACACCATCGTGTCCTAAAGTACACCCCAAACCCCGCCCCCCCTGCAGCGTCAGAGTGTACCTGTAAGTCATTTTGGAGCAAGCACCTCTCTCGCCAGAAACTCACACCGTTATACTCTGCCAGGAATTCGTTCCATGCCTTAAGGTCCTGCTTAATATCGTTTGTTATCCGGATCCTATAGTGGGGCTGTAAATTTCCTCTAAGCTTCCCATACAATCTAGACAGAAATGCTCTGCCGGGTGCAACGACCCGGCATGCAAAATTGAGGCTACCCACCAAGGATTGCAAGGACCGTACTGTGACTTTTGGGGAGTGGCTGCATTCATTGATCTTTCTCCTTAATTCCACCAGTTTATTCTCGGGTAGGCAGGACAGTCTCTGTTCTGTGTTTAATTCTATCCCTAGGTAGGTGATTGTTACGGATGGGCCCTCCGTTTTGTCGGGGGCCAGTGGTATACCCAATTCATCAGCCATTTCCTGGAACAGTCGTAGTGCGATGGCGCATTCGACTGATCGAGGAGGGGCTATCATCAGGAAATCATCTAAATATTTGGTTGTTTTTCCGCCCTTCCACCGTTGTTTGAAGATCCATTCCACAAGGGAACTGAATCGTTCAAACGCGGAACAGGAAATAGAACACCCCATAGGCATGGCCCGATCATAGTAATATTTGCCCTCGAATTGAAAACCCAGGAGATGAAAACTTTTTGGGTGCACTGGTAGCAATCTAAATGCCGACTTAACATCGCATTTCGCCAATAGTGCACCCTTTCCCATGTCCCTTGCCTTCTCAACCGCTTGGTCGAAGGACGCATATCGAATGGTTGCCAATTCCTTAGGTATGGCATCATTCACTGAGGCGCCCCGCGGGTAGGACAAATGATGAATCAGGCGAAATTCGCCCGGGTTCTTTTTTGGTACTAATCCCAACGGGGATATGATTAGGCCATGCATAGGGGGATGATCAAAAGGGCCCGCGACCCTACCTTCCTTAACTTCCTTATCTATTTTGTTCTTCACTAATTCTTCCTTTCCTTCTATTGATTTAAGGTTTTTTACCTGCCCAGTGGGATAGACTATGCCTGCTGGAATTATGAAACCCTGTTTAAAGCCCTGGATTACGTATTCCACTTCGATCCTATTCGGGTGTGCTCGCAGGGCTGTCTCTAAGGCGTCAACTCTAATTGGTGTCGGCCCCCTTTTGGGGACGAGACCCGCCTGGAGCCCCCTGGCTGCTTTTTCCTTTTCCGCCTCCAGGGGGGAAGCGGCTTCCCCCACCTCGCTGCCGGGGCCGGTAACATGTGCTCTCAGAGTGGCCCCCCCCACAGCTGGAGCACGCGTGCCGAAACCTGCACTGCTGGCGGTTGCAGCGGCCTACCTGATTGTACTCCCAGCACAGGCCGGGCCCTCCCTGTGCTCTCCTGCGGCCTTCCCCTCGGTACGGCTCATTTGCGGGTGCGACCCCTCCTCGCACTAGAGGATGCCCGCTATCTGATCTGGGTGCCTTTGTGGCATCAACCATGCTTTCTAACCAGATATCCGGAGCATGATTGTCCCATCGCAAACCCGGTGTGTTCTTTGCCCTATGACGAAATGCTTCGTCATAGCACAGCCAAGCCCCTGGGGGACCTGTCCCTTGTGCCCTCCGGACAATGTCAGCGTATTTATGAAGTTCCAAATCCCGTCCTGGGTCAGCCTGCATCACTACGCCCATATATATAGTGAACGCGAAGGTCCAATTTGCCCAATTCCGGTCCGCTTTAGGGCGCCGGAATCGTTCTTTATCCTTATCGGCTTCAGGTTCCGAGTGATCCACTATCGGATCACTGAACAGGAGTGCAAACAGGTCCACATACTCCCCTCTCCATATCTTCTCTTTAGTTGCCAGTGTTAGGTGACTCCCAAATGGAGCCGCCACAGCCGTAATGACACCCCCCGGTGGGCGGATCACTGCTGTTTTTTCTACCCCAGCCCCCATACTGGTTTGCACTGGGCTTGGGGCTGTCACAGGCAGGGGGAGGGGGGTGGATTATACACATCCCCTCCTGGTCCACTTACTGTGTGCGACCCAATAGCCCCCCCATCTGAAGTGGGGGGCGGACAGGGTACACCCAGGTCCATTCCCCCTGTACCTGCAAGAGCCACGGGCTTGTAGGGTCTATTGCATGCGGGGCCGGGTTCGATTGGGCCAACCCGGGGGGGGCTGATCCCTTGTGTCAGTGCCCCATTAGCACCCCATTCCCTCTCACTGCATGCTGTCCCCAGTATGTTCCCTACATAGGGGGCTGCTCCCACCCCTACCTGGGCGGGTGGTACTATGACACCTTGGTTACTGGGCTCACCTTGCACTACTTCGGGTTGGAGCGGGGTCCCAACAGGCGGCACCGCGATGTCCGCCTCATTCTGCCTGGTTGGGGGTCCATGCAGGGCTTCCTCGAGGGCAATGATCCTTTGCCACATTGCAAAGTCAGTGCTCGTCCCCTCCTGGGCTGGTCCTTCCAACCGTCTTCGTGTTACTGGGGGTTCACAACCAGATTCAATTGTTATGCCCTCAGGCTCGCCCATGGCGTTTGACAGTGCGAGGGAACTCACAGGGGCACCCAATGCAATTGAGGCTGTCCTCCCCTCCCCTTGCAAGCGATATTGGGCTAGACCTGGGACCCCTATTTGGTCCCATTGTGCGCCCAGATCCCTGGGCGCCCCCACTGGGCTGGGACTATGTATTTGCGCAACGGTGGTGACGACCGTTGCCTGGGCATCGCGTGCCTGTCCTTGTATGGGGTTGAGGACCCCTTGGCTGGTGGGTCTAGACTGGGAAGGGTTTGCCCTGGTGGGCCCTGAATGAACTTGCCTAGATCCTGGCCCACTGGCTCCTACCCCAAATCCCTCTTTCTCCCGAAATCGTGCTGGGGGGGACACTACCCTGTTCCCTCTTCTGAGTCCCTCCACTGGGATTGGGTTCGCTGCCCCCGCCCCTCCTTGCAACTGCCCCTCGAAGGGGATAACTGGTGGGCTCAATCCCTGGGGGTCCTGGCCCCTTGCTAAGGAGGGGACCAGGGGTTGGCTCGGTACCCCAAGCTGGTTATGGGCGGTG
Source organism: Sphenodon punctatus (assembly GCA_003113815.1). Taxonomy (NCBI): domain Eukaryota; kingdom Metazoa; phylum Chordata; class Lepidosauria; order Sphenodontia; family Sphenodontidae; genus Sphenodon; species Sphenodon punctatus. The sequence continues at coordinate 1,830,772 of QEPC01008081.1, forward strand.
GCCTGTGGGGGGGCTGGGCTGCGGGTCTGCAACATAGCCTCGCATGCTGCGAGGCGTTCTAGCAATTTGGCCCTGGATGGGACCCCTTCCCCGGCGTTCCCCCCTTGAGGGTTACTGCCCGCTTTCTTAGCTGGCGCTCCTCTCTTCTTTGTGCGGTCCATCCTGCAGTCTCCACGTGGCAGGCCAGCAGCAGCAAGAGCCCCGTTGCTGCTGCTTCACAGATCCAGCTTGCACTGCTGCTCACATGCGGCCAACGCGACTCCGCCCTGCCTAAAGAGGGCGGAGCCTGATGAAGAAGATCCTGAACACAGCGGCTTTGCGCCCGTGCGCCCGCTGTTGCCAGGCAGATGTCCCAGCGGCCGGAAGCACGCAAATGTGCTCCGCCGCTCCTCTCACTTCCGGTGTTCCCCGCATCCCATGGATGGGGGCCGGACAATTACCCCGTCGCCGCCATTATGGTGGCGAAGGGGACTTTTCTGGTGAGCTGGATTACACAAAAATCTCTCATCATGCAGCCAGTATATGCTATTCCTATAGTGCAGGGGTAGTCATACCCTGTCCAGACTTAGTAGGAACTGAGCAAATGAAAGATGAAGAGTTTGGAGATTTTATTGCTTGATGTGATTTTGGACATTTATATTTAATTTAGGAAATACTGATATTTAATAAAGGGTAAAAACAGAAGAGACAACCACATAGCAGCAGCTCATCCTGGCCTGCAGCAGAAAGCCACCGAGGTGCTGGGGAGGGTGGGGACCATGCTGAACATGCGGCTGGCTGGCCCTGACCTGCACTGCACCCAACCGCCTACCATGATGGACAACCATGATGGGCAATGACAGCCAGCCATGGCAGCTCCCCAATGAGAACAGATGTGATATCCTGCAGGGGCCCTCTTTGGTCTGGTTGGGTGGACCTTAGCCCAGGCTGTGACCTTGGAGGTTTTCAAAGTTCAGAGTCCAGGCTAGCTGCCAACAGGGCCCAGGGTCAACCTCTGGCAGTGCCAGCTGTTCCAGGCAGTGGGGATGGGTGTCGGCATGGAAGACCAGGCTTCCTTCTGCCCAAGGATAACAAGCTCGCATTTACAGGTTACACACACGCCAGACAAACCATGTCACAATATCGTGAACATACAAGGCTGCATTGTTGTGCAGATCAGGTCCAAAGTGTGACAAAGTGCTGCTGTCACGTCTGTTTTTACCCAAAATCAGATTTTAAGGCTGCAGGCCAAATGGAATTCTACTGTGGGCCAGGTTCGATTTACAGGCTACCAGCTGGACAGCCATGCATTAGGTTAACCCCAAAACAGCTCTTGAGCTGTTTGGCAGATGAGTCAGGGGGAAGGTACAAAACCTGCTGTTGGAGAATCTAGGGTATTTTTGTGCAGCCCGTTAAGAAACAATTAGATTTTTTTAAAATAATAATAATTTAAAAATCTATTGTTCAGGGAAAATTGTGCCCTCAGCAGGGAGTTTGGCAGTATATGGAGAAAGGTCTGAAATCCATTCAGAGGGAATGGAAATAGTAATTTCAGTTCAAACAGTGCAGAATCAGATGTCGAAGAAGCCTGTATTTCTCCGTGGTGTGAATTCATCGTGTGTAAATCAATAGGGGAGCCTGTTTCTTAGCCTGTAGTCTAGCTCAATTGGTCTCTCAGTGGCAACAAGAATAGCACAACACGTTTTAGGCACCTGGAATAAAGAAATAGTTTAATTTTTCAGCTAGAATTAACAGACTCAAACCAAACCCCATATGAGATTTTCCCAGAGCCTCACAGAAATTTGATTCAGAATCTTGGCTCTATGTGGCTCTGGCACATCCCAAGAATACAGCAATATAATCCTTCTTGCCCAACAGTTTGTTTCTGTGTTTCCATGAAATTAACAGGGGCAGATGGCTGCAAGCATTTTGCTTTTCATTAGGATAAATGGAACCTGCTAAACTTACTGCATCAGATTCATTAGTGTAGATGCCCAGTTGAAAGCAAAAGTTCTGTGCAGGAATTAATCAGCCCCAAGTTAATTTCTTATTTAATAGATAAAGATCCATGAAGACCAGAAATGGAAAAGACTCTTGTTCTAAAGCAGCTCTTCTTCCATTTGAAAATTCCTCCGTATGTTCACAGAGATGCCAACCTGTCACAGATTGTAAATTCAGTGTCATTCGGGCTCTCTGAGGGATAAGAGACAGGGACTCCCTCTGCTCATTATTAGAAATGTTTGCTGACTGGGTTACTCTCTCCCGCTCTGGAGAGAAATCTTTGCTCTGCGTTTCTTCTCTTTTCTTCTCTGATGGTGCTGTTCAGTGCTGACTGCGGAGGCAGGCAGCATTTCTCTGAGGATGCTAAGAATACTTAGTGCTTGCACAGCTCCTTTCATCCTAAGTTCTCAAAAGATTGTGAAGGTGGGTAAGTACAATGTCCATTTTACAGATGAAGAAGGTGAGGTCCAGGAAAGTGATGTGACATGGCCTGTGGCATTCAGGTGGTCATGCTAGAGGGCAGCAACAGTTCCAGAAGATCCATAGTTCTGTGAATGTCTATGGTAGAGATGGAATTAGAACTCATTTCTACTGCCTCTCAAACATATGCTTTACTATACCCACCAGGCAGCAATGCTGTCTTTCTTATCATACTGTCTTTGACTCTTTACTAGTTTAGATGCTGGATAGTTTCCGGTGACTGAATATTCTGAGGCACGTTTCTGCAAAATCCGTGAACTCAGGTTTTCAAAAGTCTATACCGTGTGTGTTTAGTCTATAATGGTGCACACAATCCATTTGATCCAAGCATCCACCTCAGACAATCCTACCAGGATGTCCCCACCACTGGCTGCAGTGTTCTAGATCTGGATCCCTCCCCGTGGCTCCCAGCTCTAGAGCACCTCAGCAACTGCTCTCAAGGAGCACTCCCCTTTAGAGAGAGCCTCCCCCACTGCTGTCCTAGCACCCGCCCCCCCGGGACTGGTCCCAATCTCTTCTCTAGAGGTGATCTCTGAGGGGCTGGTCCCCTTCCCCACATCATGCCATGCTCTACTGGGGACTAGCTCGTAATCTGTCAGTATATCACGATCTACCTTCTGGCCACCCCTGTTCTAGAGCTTATATTGCACTCCTCACTCAGTCAGAATTCGCAACCAGGGAGGGTTTTATTTGTCTTAGGGCCAAGACAGGTCCCTGCTTTTAAACCAACAAACCTACAGAAACCAAATCACAGCATGGAGTCTCTTCCCCACACTGCCCTAGCTCTCTGTAACTTCTCAGCTCTTCAGCAGAGCTGTTTCTTAAAGGAGCAGCACCAGGTATTAACAATGCAGTGTTCCAACTCAACTCTTTCAGACCCCATTATGGGTACAACACTTGCCCACCCAGAAAATTAATGTTGGCTCAACATTAACAAGAAAATTCCTGAAATGACTTATATACAATCAAACTTTAATGCCTAAAGTTACAGATTAGCTTAAACCAATATATGTATTTTCAGGGAAACCATCTAGGATAAAGCACAGAGAGTGGTATATGGAATGGTCTGTAACAACCATGAGGACATCCCCATGGAGTGGTCGTCATTTGAATAGCTGTGGGGAGATTCTGATAAGGAGACGCCAGCTGGTCATATGTCAGAGTCTTGAGAGCTCTTCTCTCTCTGACTGGTCGACCAGGAACACCTGTTGGATGTCCTGAAGACTCATCCCTTTGCGCCTCATCAACTTCACGCTCACTTCGGTCCTCTTTTCCTCCAGTGGTAGGTGTGAATGCCCCTACTTCAGGTGGATCAGTCTCTGGAGCAGCAGCATCCTCCAATTCTCTGAGAGGATAAAACAGTTGCGCTTCTGGGTCGAAACTGTCTTTGCTTAGTACCAGATCTGGTGTCCATCCTGATCACTGTCAGAAGTACTAGAGTCCAATGACCTGTCCTCATCCTGATTGCATATTTGTGTGCTGTCCCTTGCTTTCTGGATCCCTCTCGGTGTAGTCTTTTTGACTGGTGTGCCCTCCACTGGTAAGAAGTCACAGGGGAGTAGCAGATTACGATGGACTCTATTGCCATGTTCTGTTTTTTACTTCATAAACAGGGCTCTCCCCCTTTCATCGAAGTACCACACGGATTTTATCTTCCTTATAAGCTCTTAATTTTCCAGTCCCTCCCCCCCACCCCCATGAAAGGTTTCTGACCAGTACTCTGAAGGAAGGTAGTACCCTGCACCTTCTGATCATAATAATTCTTTCCCCAAACAGCAGATTTGTGTGATTTTTTTTTTTCCAATGCTAGTTCATAGGCTTCCATCATTTGTTGTTTCCATCTTACAACATAATCTCTATGGTCTTCAAGATGATGTTTCCATTTTAGTGGATAGACCAAATGCAAGGTCAATGGGTAGCCTTGGCAATTTCCTATATAACAAGTAAAACGGTGGAAACCCCGTGGTCTCATGCCATGTACAATTGTAGGTATGGATCATATTGTGAAGGGAGTCCTTCCAGTTTGTCCTACATTTTTATGGTAAAGTTCTCGGCATAACTAGCAGTGTCCAGTTCATCCTTTCTACTTGTCCATTGCCTAGAGGGTTGCATGGGGTTGTGTGAGAAGTTCCAATATTGCAGTAGTCTTGCAATTTCCTGAATAAGTTATTCTCAAACTCCACACCCCGGTCGTGATGGATTTTGGGAGGAAATCCAGACTTCAAAATTAAGTCATTGAAGATCTTGTCTGCTACAGTCTTCTGAGATTTGTTCCTAGTATGATAAGTCTGACCAAATCTTGTAAAATGATCCACTAGAATTAATATATATTCATATCCTCCCTTGCTTTTGTCCAAATGCAAGAAGTCAATAGATACCAGCTCAAATGGTAGTAACTATGGGGGTTAGTGGGGCTCTGTCCAGCTGGTGGGGTTTCTTCTGTCTAATGCATGTATGTACGGACTTTAGTGATAGAGTGTTCAATATCTCTCCATGTGTGGCCAATAGAAATGATCCCTCATCAAACTGAGTACTCATTCTACTCCCAGATGTCCTATTTCCTCATGAATTTCACAATATACTTGCTTCTTGTACTTTTCAGGAAGTACCAGCAGATTTCTTGACTTGTTTGACTGATAAAATAGTCCATTTTCATTCAAATATAACCAGTTCCATTCCCGCATTAAGGCAGATACATTTTCACATCTCTCTTCATCTCCCAGGTTAGTAGGTTTGGGCCCCAAGGACGTATAATGAAGAACTTTAGTGATGGCTGAATCTTTCTTCTGAGGAATAGGTTCTATCGTGGATTTAATGCCTCTGGTAAACTCATCCAGCTGTGATAGCTGTCACCCACGAGACTTCGCCCTCTTGCTGCGCCTCCAGTGACTGCTTGACAGCGTTCACCACATCTTTATTTGTCTCTTCAGTGCAACATCTTTATTTGTCTCTTCTGATATATAGATTTCCATATCACAGGGCAGTCTGGATAAGGCATCTGCATCCACATTTGATTTCCCTGGCCGATATTTTATTTTGAAATTAAAGTCAGCCAGTTCTGCAACCCACCGATGTGTGGTGGCATTAAGTCTTACGTAAGTAAAGACGTATGTTAATGGGTTGTTATCGGTGTAAACTGAAAGAATGGTGCATAATAGAGGTGGTCATGAAATTTGTCCATTACAGCCCATTTCAAAGCTAGGAATCCCAGTTTCCCAAAGTGAAGGTGATAATTCTTCTCTGCTGCAGTTAACGTCTTTGACCCATATCCAATAACTCTTAACTTGCCTTGCTGACGTTAGTACAAAACTGCACTAACTCCTTTATTTGAAGCATCTATAGGTAGACTGAATGGTAGAACGATACTGGGATAAGCCATTACTGGTGGCTGTACAAGGCAATCAATGAGCTGATTCAGGAGCTTTGATGTTGCTCTCCCCAAGTATTGGCTGTTTGGAAGGCATCTGTCCAGACTGTAATTTCCCTTTCTGGGTCCTGCTTTGCATGGCAGATCTTGGGGAAACAGTCAACCAATCATATAAGGGTTTCACTATTTAAGAGAAGTTTTGAACATACTTTCTAAAGTGGGTGAAAAACCCTAGCAGTTTCCGAAGTTCCCCTATAGTGCCTGGAGGTTTCTCTCCAACAGTCTGTACCGCCAGAGTATCTGCTGGATCCATCTTGCATCCTTTAGTGGACATGATCATCCTGAAGTAATGTACCTCTCTCTGGAAGAGGTTACATTTGGAAGCTCTGAGCTGGATTCCATATTTCTGCAGCTATCTCAAATACCTTCCTTACATTGTCCACATGTTTCTCAAAGGTGCCACTGAACACCAGAACATCATTGAGGTATGGAATGCACACTTCATCCCTAAGCTCTGCCAGACACTCTTCCATACACCGTTGGAAGGTGACAGGTGGATTGGTCAAGCCAAATGGGATTCTGACCCATTCATACAAACCCCAGGGTGTATTATTATTATTAGCAAGCATTTATATAGTTCCAGTAACGTACCTGGCGCTTTACAAAGTAATGGATTAGACACGGTCCCTGCCCTAGAGAGACCAGGGGTGGGGGGGAAGATGAAGGAAGGGGAACAGAGGGAGAGACAAGAAGTGTATCATTCATGAATATGCGAGGTCTCAGGCGCATGTGCTTGGCTTGGTTACATCGAGAATGATGGCTGGCTGGTCAGTGTGGTGAGGATATGAGTAGTACACAGGCCTCAGGCAACAGATTGTACTGAATGGAGGGTATCAGTAGGAGTTAGGTGAGGGGAGCAAGGAGTTGGGGAGGGCAGAATGGAAGAGGTGGGTCTTGAGGAGGGATTTGATGGTACGAAGGGAGGGGGCGAGGCAGATGTGGGCAGGGAGGGAGTTCCAGGCATGGGGGGCAGCTAGGGAGAAGGTACGAAGGCGCTTAGGGGAGCAGGGGAGGTGTGGGAGGGTGAGAGAGGGGACAGAGGTGGAGCGGAGTTCAGACTGGAGTATGGAGGAAAATTAGCGCAGAGAGGTAGGTGGGAGCAAGGTTGTGAAGAGCTTTATAGGTGAAGACTAGGAGCTTGTGCAGGATTTGTTCAGGAAGGGGGAGCCAGTGAAGAGAGGAGAGGAGGGGCAGCACGTGGTCGAAGCGACGTGCGAGGTGGATGACCCTGGCAGCAGAGTTTTGGACGGAGATAAGGGGAGAAAGGTGAGAGCGGGGGAGGCCAGTGAGAAGGAGGTTACAGTAATCGAGGCGAGAGATGATCACGGCGTGAACAAGGGTTTTGGCAGATGACTCGGAGACATAAGAAAAGGTCGAATCTTAGCAATGTTATGGCAGGAGAAGCGACAGGATTTGGCAACAGAGTCAATGTAGGGTTTAAAAGAAAGGGGTGAGTCAAAGATGAAGCCTAAGCTATGGG
>QEPC01008081.1:1884985-1953565 GCA_003113815.1 Sphenodon punctatus
GATGTATTTTTGTTTTATTACTATACAGGGGCAGGGGGTTGGGAGCAGGGTGAGGGCAGGGCCGGCCGCATGTTTGTTGTACTCCTGGCCCTACCCAAGCTGTGTGGGCAGCGGGACAGCTCTCTGGCTGCGGGCACATGTGTCCAGTGCCCCTACATGGCCCAGGAAATGTTGGCTGTGGTTTCCCACCGTGGGCCAAGCCAGGTAGCTGCCGCACCAGCCACATGTCTTTTTTTACCCTATGAAGACATTGAAAGAACAGGTCTGCCATATGGGAATATAATAGTTTGAGATACTTGTCACGGTTCAAATGCACTTTAGGGTTGGTCTACTACTATTGTGGCTATGCTTTGCCCTGACTATATGAAGTGAAAAAATAGACCTGATTTTAAAGTACCTTCTTTTACAAATAATTCATTTATTGTGCAATTTTTATCACCTACAAAGAAGTTCCTGAAAATAGTAATTGTGCGAATCTGAGAATAAGGCAGAATCAGATGCCCTGTGCTGTATGCATTAAAGAGAACTCCTTCAGGAGTCCCCTAAGTGACTGCCTGGACAGAGGTGCTAATTGCAGGGGCAGAACTGCTAGCTTTGATAATGAGCCAACTGTGAGGAAAGTGTGTGTAGGGGGGGGGCTGCTACCATTTCTGAATTCAGGTTGTTTTTTTTAAAGCAATAGCTCTTTAATTTTTGAATGAAGTGGAAGAATAATGTTACCTGTATCTAAGTGTTTGGCTGTGTCACATGCTCACAGATCATTATAAACTTGAAAAAAGTGGCAGGGTGCTTTAGCCAGGTCTGAACAAACAGACAGGAAAGCACAGGGAAACGTCTATTCTTCCACAGGGAAATTTTTGCCATCTCCTGGCTGTAGCTTGAGGCTTCCTGGAAATGGCCTAGTCATTTGTCTCCTCAGAAGAAAGTGAAGGGAAGTTCCAAATTGGGTTATGTAGATTTTCAGTCAAATTCTCTCCTGGTGTAAACTGATCAGTCTACAAAGCAGCAGAAGGTTTGGCCCTAGGTTCTCGGATCAATGCTTTTGCGCTCCCTCAGTGATTGCAAGAAAGTAGAGTCCCATCAGCCCAGGGATTTCTCTTCCTACTAAGGGCATTTTCAGACAAGACAAACTAAGCCTTGATATAATCCAAGTTTATTATCTAGTGTTTACAAACCCCTGTCTGTTTAGACAAACATTCTATTACCAGGTAAATCTAATCCTAGATAGTCCATCTGAACACAATCGCGCTGTTAATCAGGAATTAGCGTCTCTGGGATGAATTTCAATCCCATGGTGTTTTTCATCTGTACTCAGCACACTGATTTCTGGGATTGAAGGAAATTTGATTTTCTTCGTTTTTCTGATTTCTGAGTTGAAGAAAATAGAAACTCATCCCTTTGTTCTGCGGGTATTTAAACTTGGCACTCCGCAATGCATTGCAGAATGATGACGGAGGTAATACGATCACCCCAAAGTCATGTGCCCCTAGATACTATAGAGGCAGAAATGCCTAGAAAGAATGTCAGTCTTTAATACCTAGGACTTTGTTGCACTAATCTAGGATTAGTTGACTAATCCTAGATAGTCATTCAGACGGACATTATCTAGAATTAATTTAACATCTGGACATCATAAACCCTAGCAAGCTAGGGTTTATGACATTGGATGTTTTCCCTAACCCTAGATAATAATCTCTGAGTTGCAGCATTCAGACGGACATCTCACATAGGAATTAAGGCTTTAATTTCTAATTAATGTCCGTCTGAAAAATGCCCTAACATGCAGTGTGTGTTCTTGGTTCATCAGAAATCACAGCTTTGGAACCGGTTTTGCCTGCTCCCAAGAACAGCTTGTCTGGCAGAGTGAAGGCTGAGTCTCTACTGCCATTAATGACCCTCTCCCTCAGTCAGGCCACAGAAGCAGCTCAGCTATCAAGTCTTTTAAAGGAAGACGACTGGAAGGAGAGCAATGGAAGGGTATGTGTTCCCCTTCTCAGGTTGGGAAGTGGCAAGAAGCAGTGTGGTAGAGGCCGAGCTCTTGAATTTGAATGGAAGACTGATTGTTCTGAGCTTCTCACCTGAAAGTGTGGGGAGGGGGCAGAGCTTCCTAGTGCAGTAGAGCTGGTTCTGGCATAGCTAGAGGAAGACTGGCAGCAGGGAAGCCGCAGTGTAGAACCCCTGTGGTGGAGACTGTGAGGGAGGGAGTGTTGATGGCAGGGGAAAGGGAACATAGCACTTTGCTCCTGTTCTCTGTACCACCCACTGTGTACAGCACTGAGATTTTGTACGCTTGACTATATGCCCCATGGTACGCTTGCTTCACATCCAGATTCATGTGACCATATCCAAGTCTGCTCAGGAAAAAATGCGCCAGAAGCAGCTGAAGGAGCTCGAGCTTTTGCGCAAAGAAAGGGAGAAGGAGAGAGAAAAGGAAAGACCTTTGAAGCTTCAGGAAGGACTGCAGAGCATTAACCCTGGTGGGACTGCTCAGGGAGGTAAGTGGCTGCCACTGTCTTTGGGCCTCTATCTCTGTGGCCTCATGTCTTGTCTTGTTTCAGTAGTTAAGTCTATGCCAAATGCCAGTCAAATCAGACTAGTAGCATTTGACATTGCACCTGCTCTGCACTTGTTTCTCACAGGTGCAAATAGAGGCAGAATATGTGAGGCACCATCCCTCCCTATATGCCCCTCCCCTTGTCACCCATTGCCTTAGCCGTTCTCGATTGTAAGACCCTTGGGGGCAGGGACCTTTCTCTATAATCACGGCTGTTCAGTGCCAGGCACAGTGCTGGCACTGTAATAAAATAATAATAATAATTAATAATACACTAATAATAAATTGAGGGTGCCATATTCTGTTCTTATTGAAAAATTGGAGAGGGAGGTCCCTTTTGAGAAATAATAATTTTTTCCAAAAGAAATTACATAGGAGTGGGGAACGTTTTTTTGTATGGGGGCTAGATTGGCAATATAAAAACGGCCAATGGATTGCACTATAAAATTTGGACACGTCCTGGCCCAAAGTCTCCTATTTCACCTTCATGTTTAATACAGAGAGCCCAAGATATTTTAATGTCAAAACAGAAACATTTTGATACTTCTGAGCTCCTAATACTTCTATCTTGATACTCTGAGCACGATACTTCAGTACTGGGAGGTAGGAGCTGGATTTGAGGCCTGGATACAGAAACTAGAAAAGTGTCGGATAAAAAGCAGCTACAGACCATACTGGGCAAAGAGTTCCCCACAAAAACAAGCATGGGGGTCTTCAGCAGCAATTCCACCTATCCGGTGGAAACCCACTAGAACCAACAACAACAAAATAATAGGGGAAATAACAATGTGTATTTATTACTCTAATGCATTGGAAATACCATACATGATGTATTCGTTAAAGTCTAAAAAATTCTCTACGGAGATAAAACCCTGGTTATATTATTTATTTTTTATTTATTTTAAAAACTTATACCCCGCCCCTCCTGCCACAGGCAGCTCAGGGCGGCTTACAACAATAAAAACAATTAAAAACCATTAAAAAGGAGGAAATAGAAAAAACAACCCCCCCCACCCCACCCATCACCCCTCCCCCGCCAAACGCCTGACAGAACAGCCAGGTCTTACAACTTTTCTGAAAAGAGGGGAGGTCCGGGGCCTGTTGGGCCCACACCGGAAGGGAGTTCCATAGGTTCAGCCACCAAGAACGCCCTCTCCTGCGTGGCCACCTGAGAAACTCAGGGGACCTTGAGCAGGGCATCCCCAGACGACCATAGGGGCCGATCCAGGACACAGGGAGTGAGACAGTCTCACAGATAGTCAGGGCCCAGACCATTTAGGGCTTTATAGGTTAAAACTAACATCTTAAATCAGGCCCGGAAAACCACTGGCAGCCAGTGCAGAGAACAGAGCACTGGTGTAATATGCTCCCGGTGGCCCAGTCCCACTAGGAGACGGGCCGCCGCATTCTGCACCAGTTGCAATTTCTGAGCCGTCACCATGGGTAGCCCCACGTAGAGCGCGTTACAGTAGTCTAATCGAGAGGTGATGAAAGCATGGATGACTGTGGCTAGGTCAGAGTCTGAAACAAACGGTCGAAGTCGTTGCACCAGATGCAACTGGCGGAAAGCACGCCTCGCCACAGCCTCCCCTGGAGATCCAGGTGGAGCTACGCATCGAGGAGCACCCCTAGACTCCGTACCTGGGAGGTCAGTGGAGGCCAGACCCCATCAATGATGGGGGCCACCAGTTCCATCGCCTTACCCACTAACATCACCACCGTCTTGTCAGGATTCAACCGCAGTCGATTAGCCTTCATCCAATCCCTCACAGCTGCCAGGCACCGAGTAAGCAGCGAGACTGCCGGGCTTGGGTCTGTTGAAAAAAAGAGGTACAGTTGGGTGTCATCAGCATATTGATATTGTTAATTCATTTTTATTGATAAAAATCAATTAAAATGAATTAACAATACACACTCATTACAATATACCTCACTGTATGGTTGACAAATCCATATACACCATAAGCAAAGCTCAACCGTTAGTGTGTTATGCAGATATTTAAGGCATCATAAGCAAAACAAACACGTTTCGGGGAAAACCCCTTCTTCAGTGCTATATAATGCTTTAAAAGCCACAAATAGTCACTTAAGCCACTGGGTGTTGCACCCACCCCGTTACTAATCAAGGCAGGGTGTGAGAGAAGTAAGAAAAGCCACCCCAAATGGGACTCTTAATGGCGATTCCAAATCCTTCCCGTCTCATCTGCTGCAGTGCTCATCCATGTACAATAAATATACTGCTGCTCCTCACGAGAGGTTCATGAAAGTTCATCTTAGCAAGCTCTCGTTCATTTTAGCAATCTGACTCCCAGCCTCAAGTTGTTGTTGTGCAATGGAAAGTGCGGCACTCCAGATCTGAGTTTCAAACCCATGTGCATCTCATGGTGGACCGGCTCGCTATAAGGGCAAAGCAGGGGGGCACCAAAAATAATCTTTTCACCTCAGTTGTGGCATGGAGAAATTTTTAATCCAAAGGAAGATCTTGCTCTCCCAATCTTCCCTCCACCACGCACACCAAGAAGGCTGTGGTTTCAGAAAAATACTGAAGCTGCTGAAAAGTGATGTACATTAAATATATATACACACAACAGCGGAGCTTGCTGGCTTTGATTTTATTGCAACTGACAAGCTCTAAGGGCAGCAGCGGAGTCAGCATTCACACAAGGGTATTATACAAGGTTACTTACTCTTTTTTAATTCTCTCTCTTTTTTAATGGATTTGGTACTGCTGAGCAGTGCTAGATTGACAGCTCCAGAGCTATAAGTCTTCTAGTGGTCTCTGAAACAGGTAGCTTGGAGGAAATGGAAGGGCAAACTTTTTACCCTCTTAGCAGAAAGTATTCCTGTATTCCTGTCCATTGTTCCTGATGCTTACATTAGTGATCCCACTAAGTGCTAGCCCTGTAATAGACACACCTCTCCTCTAACATTCCTCCTCCCATTGCCAGTCCTGTCAGCTGCCTACTCCTTCACTCTGTTAAAAATGCTAACCCTTTGCAATGCTATCTTAATCTCTGCAGGCTTTCGACCAGTTTATGCCAATGGGATCCTCTCCATTTCCCCCAGCATGGGCAACCCATGCAGGGTCAATCCTGGCATTGCCTTAAAGAAACAGGTCAACAGGCCATCCCTGCCTAGCATCCCTGTCATTCACCATGACAGCAGCTTCCTGCGCCATGCTTCAGGTGAGACATATTGCCTTACTAGGGTCACACCTCGCTGCCCCAATTCAATACTCTTATCTGTAATAGTACTGCACTAGTGCTTTGGTGTCCAAGGGTAATTTCAGACGTTACGGGATCACAGTCAACCACCCTGAATCACAGTGGATTCAGGGTGGTGGCTGTGATCGTGTGAACGTCTGTTTGAGTCCCACCAGATGTTCACCATGGTGAATTCCTGGCGGGGTTCAAAGGTAACGACGATTCTGGAGGTGAGGCCAGCCTCACCTCCAGAATCATGGTTAGCTGAACCACGATCAGTAATGGGGCGAAAGTAACATCTGTTACCTCGCCCTGTTCATGGCCGTGGTCCAGACCGCGGTACAGGATCATGGCCGCTGCTCCCGCCTGTCTTCCCAAGGGCGGGCAGCTGGTGGAGTGCAGGGGGGTGGGGCTGAGCAGCTGCACGTTGTGCTGTGCAGCCCCGCCCCCTCCCCGATTCCTCTCTGTGATCAGGTCGGCATGTCTAAAGGACGGCCGATCTAATCACGGACCAGGATCCGAGACGGATCCCAGTCCAGGGTTCAGCATGGCGGGCCGAAAGGTCCGTCACATCTGAAATTACCCCAAGTCACAGACCAATGACAAAGATGGCCCCGCCTCGCAGAGTTTGCAGTTTAAATATAAGATAGTATTGGCACATCTTAAAGTGCAATTCCATTCTGTCTCATTACTGAGACTGATCAGAACAAACCATGGCACGGACCACATTCTGGTCTTGGTTACTCGGGCATAAAAACATGGTATCCCCACTGGATTCACTCTGGATGCTGAACTGGGCAATGAGAGTTTTGACAGAGTAAGGACATGGTACGGACCTCAGGCCTTTGACCCTTTTTCTGCAGAATGTAAAACACTAAAAGGTAACTTGTGTTGGTTTTTAGCTAACATCCTGGAAGGGAAATGCAGTTATGTAAGTTTTCCACCTTCTATGACATCATTGAACTCAGCTGCAGTTTGTCAGGATGCATTCATTTGCACATGTAATCTGATTGGTTGCTCAGTGTTGTTAGCCTCTGACAAAAGAGACTGACTACCTTATTACATTACCTGTCAGCCAATCATGATCCAGGAGCATTTTCTTCTGTGAAACAGCAGAAAAAAGCCAACCACTTCCAGAGATGACACCAATGCCTAATACCATCACACCCCAGGGATGACTGGAGGTACCACAACGTTAGTGTCATGCTTTCTGTAATGCACACAGGATAAAACTATGTCCTGTAGCTTTAGTTTAATTAATGAAGTGCTAGGGACCTAGGTTCAATGCTTTCCCCCAGTGCTGCCAATGGGGAAAACACAGCGAGCAAAGGTCCCTATAAATATATTTGATTCTGCAACAGCTGCATGGTAGTGCTGGAACTCGTTTTTCCACTCGTGATAACTACAGATAGTAGAAGCATTGTGAAGCGTTGCAAGCTCCCTGTGCAAAGACCCTAGTGTAAGGTAGATTGCAGGTGAGCACCCTCCTTACACAATGCTCTGCTCAGCTGGACTGGCCACACTTGTCTAAGTAGGCCCTGCAGAACAGACAAGGGGATAGAATATGATTCCGTTCTTTCTCGAGTCTGTGGGAAGCTTTCTTTTTGTTTAGTTTGTGGCCATAACGTCTTGTGTTATGGTTCTATTAAATCTTGCAAGCTTATCATTGTCAAACTGGGATGATAATTAGGATGCAATCCTGATCTCATTAAAGTTAATGGCAAACTCCTACTGACCTTGAAGGGACGGTCTCACTCTTTGATGTGAGACTTCTAAGGATCAAACACATTTAGTCATATTTTGTAACATATATCTTGTACATTCTTTGGGTCATATGTAAACTATTATTTTCAGCAAACACTATAAATCCTAATGATGCTGTGTACTACATATATCCCATATACTATTTGCCCCCTAATCACTATTTTTCCTTTGGAGATTTAGAATAAAAGTTTTCTTTATTACAGTTTTAAAAGACAATATCTTGGATGACAAATGTTTGGCCTCCCAAGTCTTCATGCATGAAAATTGTTGACCCCTAAAACTTCAGCTGACTGATCAAGCGTGCATTTAAACATTTTAGAGGCCAGAAATTTAGTCATTTGAAATTTCAAATGACTAATCATTGACCTTACTTGCCAATGCCACCTTGTGTCACCTTTGTTTCGTGCAAGGAATGCTTTCTTTGTAGCTACAAGGACTGGAGGCTTAATTCCTTAAAGTAAACCTTCTATTTATTTCCAAACTGTGCATAATCTATCAGTTTGATGACAAATTTCTGCCATAGCATCTTTGAAATATAGCCACTGCCAATATCAGAAAAACAGAAATATTTGCAAAAATACTTCAGAAGGCAATGAAAACCCTAAATTGCCACATTCTCAACAGGATGTTAAAGTGTTTTGATGTGTGGATTTTCAAAGCCCCTCAATAAGACAGTGGCTAAATATAAATGGCTGAAAAATTAAGACAATATTGTCAAAGACATAGGTTACAATCCCAAGTGGGATCCGCGTGGATCCTGCATGGTACAATGCAATCTCTATGGAGATGCATTCGGGATGCACGCAGCGTATGCAGGGCATGGGGTCAGCCCCAACGTCCAGCTAGTATAAGTCACCACCTCTTCAGTGAAGTTACCAGCTGTCCATTGAAGTCAGTAGAGGTGTGCACCAGGGGCCAATGTCATTTTCTTTTTTCGTTATTTAAATCTTTTGTTTTCATAAATATCACATTTTTGGTTTTGTTTTTGTTTTCGTTTTCCTTTTCCATTGGTTTAAATGGAAAACACATTTTTGGCTGTAGTTTCCCCCCACAGTATATTTGGCTGAAATCTGGAGGGATTGTACCTCTAATGGAAGGCATTAAGTGTACCAAATTCCAAAAAGATTAGATAAAGGAACCCAATTTTATAAGGAGCTGAATTATATTATTTTGCATAAATCTTCATATACATTCTTAGCTGTAACTTTTGTGCCTCACGTTTAATGTAGATGAAACTTGGCAAATATACACCCCTTCCCATATTTACTATCTCTGACAACTTTCAGGAGGATTGGATAAAGGGTCCTGGTAGTAGAAGCAATTAACTTATAAATCTATGTCTGACTGTAACATCTTTGTAGTACACTCAGTGTACATGAACTTTGGCAGGACTGTACATCACACTTTCATGATAATCTCTGCCAAATATCATAAAGATGTGATAAAGGGTCCCAATTATATATGCCTGCACAGCATATGCAGAGAAGGAGCCTATGCCAGGGATTCTCTTACGTGTCACTGTGGTATAACATTGGTATGCCAATTGGCCAGCAGAAATGTCAACCAAATATGCTCATTCTGTGCTATGACAATCCCAACATCTCTCCCCCACTTGTTACTGGGAAGTCAAGAAGCAACTGTTTAGGAAAGAGCCAATAGAGAATCTCTTATGTCCTCTGTCACAGTGCTGCAGGATGTGATTGTGATGATAATTGGCCAGCCTGGATGTGTAAACAATGTCTCCTGATTTCTGGGATGCTACCCCAAAGTCCCAGTTATTAGGGATGGGCAAACAGAACGCCGTTTGGATGTTCGGACGTTCGGTTCAAAACATTTTTGAATGTTCGGCTGAACTCGGCCGAACATTCAAAAAAGTGCTATCGGTACCAAAACAATTTTTTTCCCGGTATCGGTATTTTTGGCTCTGAAACCACCCCTGGTGTCCACCCCTGGTGCCAGGAACTCTGCTCCTTAGCTGCCTCCCCCTTCCAGTCACGTTTTTCCTGCCCAAAGTCAAGTTTTTCTCGCCCCCGAACTAATCCAAACTTTTCTGAACGGTTTGGAAGTTTGAGCGTTTGGTTCGGAAGTTCAGTTCAGTCATCCGAACAGGCCGAGTTCAGGTTGAACTCCGAACTGCATTCACCCATCCCTACCAGTTATGTCCCTTTTATGCCTGCCTGAGGGCTGCCCCCTATGCCTGCCTTGAAGCCACTACCGATTGGTCCTGTAAAGCTGGAAGCATGCAGTAATTGCCAGTGAATGTGTCTGTCAGTCTTTTGGGTTTCTCCGCATCCTCCCTCCTATAGTCTTCCCCAGCCATGCCAGGTGCCTGCCTCTGACTGGCACTGCATGTGCTGCTATTTTTCTGAATAATGGTTTTCAAGGGGACAACTTCAATTGTTTATAAAATTGGGTCCCTTTATCAAATTGTCCGGTAGTTTGGCAGAGATGGCAGGAAAGGTATGCAATACATTCCTGCCAAACGTCTTGTACACAGGATGGAATATAAAAATTTTACAGCTGGAAATGTATTTTCAGGTTAATGTCTTATACCATCAGGACTTCTTATTCAATCTTTCTGAGAAGTGGTAGGAATGTTAAGCTTATGGAGGGACACAATAGTCACAAGTTTCATGCAAAGTGGATGGAAGATGAAGTTGTAGCCATGAATGTGTATGGAACTTTTCTTAAAATCACAACATTCAATTGCTTTTAAAATTGGTTTCCTTTATCTAATAGTTTTTAAGACACAGTACCTTCCATTGGGGGTACAATATCCCCAAGTTTCATCAGAATTGAATAAGAAACGTAAAAGTTATAGCCAGAAATACATTTTTCAGTTTTTCCCCTTTATTTCAAAAATGAAATGTCATTGTTGTTTCTGTCTTCATTATTATTATTTGTCATTTTCATTATTGAAATAACGATAATGAAAATGACAATTTAAATTATGGTTATTGTAATAGCAAAAATGACATTCACACCCCTAGAAGTCAGAAAAGCCAGTGATCAGTTTTAAAAGGGGGCAGGGGAGACAATTCTCCCCTTCTGCAACCCCTTTATGGTCCTGAGTTGCCTTTTCTGGCAGGCCCTACCACTGCCTTTATTGCTGCTTTTGCTCCAGTCCAGATGCTTGTGTGGAGTTCTGACTAGTACCACTATGTTTATACTTGTGTGTGTGACTTTTACATGCAGCTTACTCCCTGCCAGCAAACCTCCTGGATTCTCCAGATTGGAAAATGGATTTGGGAAATGGAGATACTTCAGAAATGAGACCGTTCTCTCACCCAGAGCAAGGGCTAGTTGATGCTCTCAAGTGGCTCAGTAACAATGACTGGTGAGGAAAAACTGTACATTTGCCTCTTTCCCTATCTTCCTGCCTCTTGATCCTATGGAAATTGGGCAGCATCTCTTCTAGAGCTAAACCTGGTATGTCTTGTGGAATCAAAGGTTGAAGAGAGTTAAATACAGTCTGCATGGTGTAGCCATCAAGGCAGCAAAAGCTCAAAAGCCTCTGGTTCTGCTTGTCCCTCGTTGTCTAGCTGCTGTGGCCAGCATTTTCAGTTTTTAACCTTCCGCTCTAGCCTCTGGTGTAACCATAAAAATACCCCCTACAAGGAAAGAATTATCATGAGGATTTTCCAGCTAGAAGCAAACGTTCCCCGCACCTCACTTTTCTGCCTTGACTCCTAGTCAAAGGAGATGAAGGGCACTTAGAAGTCACAAAGGGGCACTTCAAAATGAGCTGGGAGGTGAGATTCAGCCATAATGGTCTCCCTCTCCTTTCTCTTTACTAGAAAGTAGGGGAGGAAACTGGGCCTCGTTTCCAGTGGTTCTGCAGCTGGAGGGAGTGATTAGTTGGAAAGCAGCTGCAGAAAGCCTCTACAATGCATTTCAAATGGGATTGTCCTGCAACCCTGTCCCTCGTGTCTCAGATCTGCTGCTAGGTCTATATATCTCACAGCTTTCCCATGTGCGTCTTCCACATCTTCCTCCCAATTGTCATTCTTCTCTCCTTCCCTTTTCCCAGGACCACACTCTTCTCTCTTTCTTAGAAGCAAAAGTATCATTTTAACTTCTTTACTTTTCCCGTACTCAGAACCAACATAGCAAACACAGCCTAGTCTAAACAGACATTTGTTTGGTATTACTTAAAAACATTTAGGTCTCCTTGCTTGCTCCTCTTTCCTTCTCCCTTCTGTCCTTTTTACTTCTTTCCTTCCAACAGTTTTCTTTAAAAATCTATTGCCAAACAATAAGAAAAATGAGTTTATACAGAAGTTTAAATATAAGTGTTATTTAGAGTACTACAGCTCTGAGATTGCTCGGACAAGAGGCTGAACTTCTTGTCACTTACCAATAGGTGGTGCTGTTAATTCAGTGAGATGGATCAGGCGATAAATGAACAGTAGCAATGGGGGCTGTAGGAAAAAAAGCAAGTTGT
Organism: Sphenodon punctatus; assembly: GCA_003113815.1. Classification (NCBI taxonomy): domain Eukaryota; kingdom Metazoa; phylum Chordata; class Lepidosauria; order Sphenodontia; family Sphenodontidae; genus Sphenodon; species Sphenodon punctatus. The sequence goes on from QEPC01008081.1 coordinate 1,896,951, forward strand.
GTCTCCTGAGTCCACAAGGAGATGGAAAATCCATACTCTACCATGAAAATCTCTCGGCTTCTCAAGGATGGAGTTTATCATGTGGAACTAGTGAATCAGTCACCTACCATCTTCCAGCTCAGGTCACTGGGGAATCTTGTACATAGGCTACTGAAGGTTATTTTTTTATAGCAAGTTTAATACCAGTGGTGTAAAAAGAAAAATAGGAGGACTTTTGGTAAATTCAGCATCTGTGCTTTTTGTGTGTGGTTGACATGATGTGCCCCATTTGCCAGGCTGGATTGCAGCTTTGAGGATTTCTGTTTCTGCAAAATGACATGCAAGACCAATAATATTTTTCTCTCTCGCCCTCTCTGTCTTTTTGATAATTGCTTCTCAGGCAGCTGAAAGAGAAAGGGCTCTTCAGCGTCCAACGCCTGGCTACCTGCCATTCAGAGGTTCTCCTTTGCAGACTTCATGATGTTTCCCTGGCAGTTACAAGAGAGGTGAGAAATTTGTATGGAATTTAAGCAATGTACAAACTACTTTCTCCATGTAGTATCCAACTAATATTTAGCTTTGTTTATATATTTGTTCATGTCTGTCTCAATAACTATCTTCATATCTCTCTATATCTACGTCTCTTTGTATATGCAGTGTTCATCTCTATTGTTATATGTATAGCAATAGGCCTACTTAAGTAGCTGACTATTTCTGTAGATTGTACCTCTTTGGCCTGGCCTGCACTTAGCTTTTGTACCTCTGAATTGGCTCTAGAATGAATTCATAGTTGTGAGTATACCAACATGCACAAATTTGGTTTGTGTGACAGGAAAAAGGTTTCATATTATACCGGTTTTTCCTATTCCCCTTTCTGCAAGGTACAAGTTTTGCCAGGCGTGTGTGTGTGTGTTTGGACACAGTTTAGTGTGTGTCCCCTTGATTGGATTGTGGGATATTCCCCATCTGCCACTGTCACTATACTAGCACTATGAACAGCTGCATGGACACAAAACTGTCTTCAGGCAACAGCATAGTTGCTGAATGTATACACACAACAGTAGTTAGTGTTTACCAGTGTAAACGAGACCTAAGCATAGGGTGTTTGGCAGTTGGTGGGTTCTGAGACTGGTGGGGCAGTAGGCAGGGCCAGCAGTGGGCGGGGCCAACCCAACGGTGGGCAGACCCAATGGTGGTCGGATCCAACCCAAAGATAGACAGAGCCAACCCTAAAATTGCACACTTATTATACTATCCTGATCAATGGAATAGAACATGCACGCAAACAATAGAGCATGCACACAAGGATAGCAGTTTTAGCAAATAATAACAGAGTCAAGTGAGTCCCAGTGTGCATGGTGCCAAACAGGACTTGTCCTTCTTAGAGCGTAAGCCCACTGGGTGGGGATCTGTCTCCAATAATTTGAATACGTTCAATAGCAGAGAAAATATCCCAACCAATTAAAAACATTAGAAGTTCAACTCACTCAAGCATCAAACAGTTACGCAGCAAGAGGGACAAAAGTCAAAGGGGCTGTCGCAAGAAAGCATAATGCCATGCAAGGTCACGTGAAAAACAAGTATATTTGAAGTGTTCATACTGCTGCATTTTCAGCATTTCCATTTATTTTGCATTTCTAGTTCTGTTTTTACAGTCGGGTGCACTGGCAGCTTAAACACAAAACAAAACACAGGCAGTATTAAAACACCCCAGTCCAGTTACAGTGCATGCAGAGTGAGGAGGAAAATGCAAACCATGCAGGACTAGTCCCATGAAACCACTGGGATTAAAACCCAAAGCCAGTGTTCTTTTTACATCCGATTAAGGATTGAAATGCAAACTAGGGAGAATTTCTCCCACTAAACCGTGACACCACAGATTTTATTCACAGCAAGGTTAAAAAACAAAACGAAATACAGTCAGGCAGTAAAACACCCCAGTCCAGTGCATGCTGAGGAGGACTGAAATCCATTGCAAACCAGAGGCAATAAGGCAGGGCACTCCAAGCAGTGCAGTGAGAATTAAAATCAAATCAATCAATGGTGCATTCATTTTCAAATTCAGTTCATTTTCTCCCACTCCACTAAGATGAAGCAAACCAAGATAATTCAAAACCAATTCATTGCATTTAATCTATGTAATAATATAATACTAAATAAATATAATTCCCTCTCCCAATAGTTTCACTGAATCATGAAATCAATTCATTTTCTGCCAAGCCATCTATGGGTTTCTTGCTTAATCGTAGTGGCTTCAAGTCACTAAGATTAAGCCCAAAACCCCATAGATTAAAACAGGATTAAAATAAAAAATAGCCCTTCTTTTACCTGACCTCAGCCAGAGCCAGCTCCAGCCCTTCCCCGTCCCATCCCAATTCTTTCTTGCCCCGTCCTTTGGCTCCCACACCCCACTAGTTCCTGGCCGTTTGCCCCTAATCCACACCCGGCTCCCCCATCATCCCTCCATCCCCACCTGGGGCTCCCTTAGCCACTTCCTTCTCCCAGACCCATAGTCAGCTCACTGGACCACAGGTGTTTCTCCCATGTCTTGGATGTTGAAGGCCTTGGCTGCAGGTTTTTAATTCCCACATTGACCTCTCTTCATCCCACTGCTTCTTATTGCTTTGCCCCCTGGAACTGTTTTCCTCTCCTGCTTCAAGTCTGAGCACTCCCTTGCCTCTCTGGAGCCATGTGTTTGAGTCTGTGAGCCAAGCAGCTCTTGGATTCCAGGCCACTCACCCATGACTACTCTGAACAGCTTTGCTTTTTATTTGACCAGTTGATTGAGAGATTTTATTGCTCTCATTTTAAACACTTCAAATAAAGAGTAGGAGTTAGAAGCCGTCACAAGTTCCAACTTTGCATTTGTTTGTGACCCAAGTGGCTGATTCTGTTATTATTAAGCGTGGTTGCCAAGTGCATTAAACCTTCTTCCATCTGCAACGAACAACAATTTGGCTCATTTCTGCAAACTGGGGTGAAGGGGGTTATTAGAGTGCAGCAAGGCATTTTACCTTTGAGTTTCTGTGTGCGGGACAGTGGACAGTCTTCAACACACACTGGACATTCAAGGATGGGGGGTTGATCAGATTTTCAGTTCCCACCTTGGTTTTTATTATTATTATTATTATTATTTATTATTAATAATAATAAATTTATTTCTGTTTGTTGAGATTTTTTTCAACAGTTACAATTTACAGAAATGAAAATGCATGAGCTTTAAGCAAGTAAACTTCAAGATAACAAAAGTTTTAATTCCCTATTTTAACAGTGAAAATATGCCACATTTTTGTCTTCCCCATGGTAGACGTGATCTTAATAGAAAGGCAGCTGCTCACTATTATGCACATGGTAGGTTACTTTTTCTAGGGTGTAGTAGCCACATGTCAGATTAATGGTTCCTACCTGGTTCTTGTGGAAAGCTCATACAGAGTGTGCTTCTCATCCCCCCTCCCTTTCAGAAGCCCTTGTTCAAAGACGCTGGCTCATCTTTCATTTCATTCTTGTCCTAGCTTTATCTTTCACAGTCCAGGAGTTGCATCTTGTGGTCCTTGCACTGTACTCTTTTAAAAGTAGCACAGGAGATGAAAATAGATGGAAACATTGGGCCATATTCTGATTTTAACCAGCACTGAGCTGTCACCAGGAATGCAGGGAATTCTTGGACACTTGTTCATCCGAGTCTTCAGGGAAAAAATGTTTTAGAGTTAAAGCCCAACTCTGGGAAGAGCTCAGCAACTGTCTGACTTCAGTGGGAACTGAGGGTGCTCAGCATCTTGCAGGGCTAGGCTTTGCAAAGCAGTTTTTTGGAAAATGCTTTACATTCTCTTATCCTCACAAGGACTATATGAAGGAAGGGCTATCACTGCATAGGAGGGGGAAACTAAGACAGAGAAATTAACTTCCCAGTTCTACCACTGTTGTTCTGAAGGGTTGGAGCTGGCTCTGGCTGAGGTCAGGTAAAAGAAGGGCTATTTTTTATTTTAATCCTGTTTTAATCTATGGGGTTTTGGGCTTAATCTGAGTGTTCCTTATCTCACAAGTAGCCCTATTAAGTGGGACCTGTGCCCAAGGTGACAGTCACAGAAGGAGTCCGTGTCAAACCCAGGAAGTTTGGGGATGCCAATTATTTGCTCAGACTGGTGGACTATGTTTAGATGGCCTTTTCATGGCTCTCTGGATATGTGGTTCCTTGACTTCTGTGTTCTTTCCAACCAATCCTGACACTTCCCTCCTCCAGGTTAGCAACCTGCGCTCCAAGGTGTCTCGCTTTGCTATCAGCACCCTTGCCGAGCTCTTCAGGGCCATGAAGAAGCACATGGACCAGGAAGTTGAGGAGATTGCTCGGGTCCTGCTCCAGAAGACGGGCGATTCTAGCGAGTTCATTCAAGAAGCAGCGGATCAGTCCCTGGGGGTCATGGTGGGGTGTGTGACCCCAACACGAGCACTGGCGGCCCTCATGGCCAATGGAGTGAAGTAAGTACTCATTCCACATCTGTACTCTGTCACCACTATTAATTTAACAACAGGGGAAACAGAGGGGATACATTACCCTAAGTTGGGGCACAAAGGAGCAGCTGCTGCCAGCCACTGCAAGCTTTCTCTTGGCTCAAGTGCTAGAAGTCAGTGTTTTTGGCAGAAGAGCCAGGGCCGGTGCTACCATTAGGCAGCTCAGGGGTGGGGTGGCTCTCCTGCTCCCAATCAAGCTGCCCTGCTGCTGCCATTGGTGATAAGCTCTGGGCTGGGTGGGACAGGAAAGGCACCCCTTCAACTTGCTGCTCCAGTTGGCCTTGACAATAAGCTCTGCACTGGATCAGGGGTGGGAGAGATGCCCCCAAGGTGACTCCACCCTGACCCAGCTTCTGCTGCCATCTCTCCTGCTCCTGATCCAGCTGTTGCTGCCACTTCTCCTGCAGACTGAAGGGGTGCTTCTCCTGTCCCTGATCCAGCTGCCGCCGCCACCGCTGCTAAGCTCTGCGGCTGGATCGGGGGCCGGGAGGCAAGGGGGGATCAGGACTACCAGCCCCTCAGTGCCTGAGAAGAAGGCTGTGCGTGTTGCGTGCTAGGTGTGTGCACGTGGGGGTTGTGCATCACATGCACATGGGTTGCACATGAGGTGCGCAACGTTTGGACTGGTTACGTGAGGGGCGCATGTGCAGGGATTTGCCTAGGACAGCAAAACTCCTTGCACTGGCCCCGAGGAGAGCCTTCGGCACATCTAATGGCACATCTAATACTTTGGTTGTAGCCATCGTAACCCCCTTGTTCGAAAGTGTGCTGCCGAACACTTGCTGAGCGTTGTGGAACAGATCGGGGCAGAGAAATTGCTGTCTGGCACCAGAGACAGCATGGAGCAGCTGGTGCAGATGTTGGTGAAGCTTGCTCAAGACTGCAATCAGGACACAAGGTAACAATATCCCCTCCTCTTCCTACAAGTGGGCACCTTGTTCTCATCAGTACTGGGAAATGGCAGGTCACTGAGATGCAACCTATGAAAAATTGTGTGCTCAGTACCTTAGGGGTTGTTCAGCAATAAAAATCCATTGAAGGAATTACATTGCATACATTATTTTATTTAAACCATTTGGCTTTATCCTTATAAACAGTGGTTCTAACCAGTATGTCAGAACACACTGGTGAGGCCTGGAGTAGCCTGAGTGTGGGGCTCCAGGTGGTCTGGAGGGCTAACTTAGTCCTTTTGCAGCTCTGTTGTGTCTCTTGCCACATCCCGTACGGCTCCTGCCACTAGTCTGGCCACCTTTGTTGCTGGGGGGGTGGGAGAGGGAAAAGAGGAACATGGCTTTCTTCAACTTTCCCAGTCTGCAGGCTCCTGCCGCTTCTGGCTGCCTCATGCCATCTCCTCTGTGCTGCTGTTTCTACTGTGTGATGGTTCCCCAACCCACCAGTTACTGACGCCTAGGGGACATTTCTAGGTCTGGATTTTTTTAGGGTGGGTCCGAGACTTTTTAAAGATGTTCTGGTGAATCTCACCCACAAACAGGTTGTGAACCACTGCTTTAAAATACACATGTAACTTCCATGACTGTCTTTGGATGATGTGTTAACCCGTAGCCTCAGCTGCTTACGATCATTTAAAGGTTCAAAATCATTTCAGGTAATATTAAGATTGTGAACATCCAATTTCCTTTTCAGCCTCCAGCTCCGTTAAATGGGTGCATTTAGATTCCCCTATAGTTTCAACTGACCGTAATGTTTGTCACTTTCTGTCCTCTCCTAAACTATTTTGAGCTGGTAAACTGCTGCCATCTTACCACAGAGGTCGCTGCTTTTTATTAGTGGGTAAAAAAGCTTCTGTATAATTATTTATTAACGCACTATGGGGATCCTGTAAAAAGAAAGCTTTGCTAATTAAGTTATGATAAATAATTAAAGTTTATAGGAGTTGCACATGCTTCTCAAAGAGAAAATACACCCCCTAATTCTTCGATAGCTTAGGGAGATTATTTTTTCTCCTTAAAGAATATCTTTTATATATTATACATTATATATTCTTCTGTTGCTCTGCTGGTCCATTGCACTGTTATATCCAGCACATTTAAGGTAGAGAAGAAAACCTCTCTGTTCGTTTACATGTTCATTTATATGTTGAAGGGAGTAAAAGTTCTAGCAAAGTGTGTTGCCCACAAAGAGCCTGAAACCTCAGTCTTTTCCTGAAGCCACCATCCAGTTCTTAGATGGACATATGAAATGTATTGATGATGTTTTGAAGGCATATGGTTAACTAATTTCTCCCCTCCATATGCTAGGTTTTATGGTCGGAAAATGCTGAATGTGCTACTGTCTCATCCGAAATTTGATGGGTATTTGAAACAGTCTCTCCCATCCCAAAACTTGAGGGATGTGATGGCAGCAATTAAGCAGAAAGTAAGTAAGTGGCAGGAGAAAACCTCACATGTATGTACTTTAAATGCCAAGAGAAGCAGAACCTCTCCGCTCCTTACTTTCGCTCAGTGCTTTGGGCTCAAAACATTGAACTAGAGATCTGGAGCCATATTATCAGCAGACAGCGAGAGCTTTGGTTTTGTTCTAAATAAAGTAGAGTGTCCACAAATGAGAGAGGACAACAGAAGCAAAGGCCCTACTACGGCACCGTTGAAGACATTCAGTTTTTGCTGGAGGACAACGATGGGATTGGCTCTCTCAAAAATGTCATATTTCTTGTGAATGGAATCAAGGAAGGTGACAAAGTTGTTTTTTTTCTAAACTAAGAAAGAGACAGGTAGTTATGGACCTCCATCCTGTGCTCTGAGATTGCCACCCATCATCCCATGCACCATAGAACTAGGAAATTCTCCAAAAATGTCTACAGCCAGGTTGTCTGCAGGACTGAGCTGGGGTGGCCAGGATTGTACTGGAATGGTTCCATTCTTTCCTGGCCGGGAGAACTCAGCAGGTGGTGCTCAGGGATTGTTCTTCATTTCCCCGACACCTCCTGTGTGGAGTCCCGCAAGGTTCCACCTTGTCCCCTCTCCTGTTCGATGTGTATACGCAGCCGCTGGGCAAGGTCGTGAGACAGGCTGGAGCTCAGTGCCATCAATATGCTGATGACACCCAACTCTACCTCTCTTTTACATCCAACCCAGACATCTCGGTGCTTACTCTGTGTTTGGCGGCTGTGGGGGACCTGATGAGGGTGAGCCATCCCCTGTCATTGATGTGGTTCGTCCCCCAGGTTTGTAGTCTGGGAGTGCTCATCAATTCCCAGCTCTGCCTGGATGTCCAGGTGGGGGACATGGTGAGGAGCACGTTTCACCAATTACATCTGGAGTGACGGCTTTGGCTGTACGTCTCTGACTCCGACCTGGCCACTATCATCCATGCTTTCATCACCTCAAGACTAGACTGTTATAAAGCACTCTGTGTGGGGCTACCCATGGTGATAGTTCGGAGACTGCAGCTGCTGCAGAATGTGGAGGCCTGCCTCCTAACAGGGATGGGTCGCCGTGAGCACATTACACCAGTACTCCAAGCTGTGCAGTGGCTGCTGATAGTCTTCCGGGCCTAATTCAAGGTGTTGGTGCTTACCTACAAAGCCCTACATGGCCTGGGCCCCACCTATCTGCGGGACCGCCTCACCCTCCAAGTTCTAGATTGGCCTCTACAGTCTGATGGGGGCGCCTTTCTCCAAGTCCCCTGAGTACCTTGGAGGGCGACTATGGCCGTTTTTACACAGATGGGTGGGGTGTGGGGGGGGGATGGGTGTCTGGTGTGGTGTGTCTGCGTTCCTTTACACGGACACACACCCACAGGATCTCCTCCAGTTTTCTGGCGGGCTCTGTGGTTGGAGGTGGGTGTTGTGCGGGAGCACGCACACACCCCCACCCACCGTTGGCCGTTTACATGGGTGCCCCCCCCGTACACCCGCCTGAACACTGAGCGGTGGGAGGCATCTTTGTAAAAATGGCCTATGGAGAGGGCGTTCTCAGGGCGTTTATAAACGATCCTGCTTACAAGCGGGATCGCTAAATGCCGGCTTTTCTCCCCGCGCAGCCTCTGCATGCTGTGTCTGATGTTCAGACACGGCGCAGAGTGCGAGTGCGCATGCGCACTCGCCGCGGAGCCAGGAAGTGTGGCGTAAAGCCGGCACTTCGGGAATCCGCGTCGGAGGGGGCAGGCTGCCCTGCCCCCTCCGACGTGGATTAAAAAGCAGGGCAAGCAAGTAGACGAGCGGCAAGAAAAGCGGCTGATCAAAGCATCAGCCGCCTTTTTTGTCTCGTCTATAAACGCCCTCAGTGGCCGCACCTACGCTATGGAATTTCCTTCCGGTGGAGGCCCGGGGGGCCCCAGACCTTCCCTCCTTCTGACGACAATGCAAGACCTGGCTGTTCTGCCAGGCTTTTGGTGAGGGAGATGGGTAGTGTGGGGGTTTGAGGGTTAGGGTGGTAGGGTTTCTTTTGCTTATTCTTTTGATATTCCCCATTATGGATTGTATTGTGTTATGTTTTTATATATTTTTTATTTATTATATTTATATTGTATTTTTATAATTGTTAGCCACCTGAAGCTGCTTTGGCAGGAGGGGCGGGGTATAAATTTGTAAATAAATACATTAAATATCGCTCAGATCAGCAAGAATTTTCCATCTTCATCTCTCTAGAGAAGAATACAGTTTTTTCAGAGAGATCAATCTCTGTGAAATTCTAGTATCCTAAAGGCCAATTATACTTCTGCTTACATCTTCTGAGGGGGCCAGAGCTATTGTCAGTTACCCGTCACCTCTGTAGCAAGCTTGTACAAATTTGTATCTGTGGTGGTTCCAGATAGCATGTCTAAGCCCTATCTAATGGTTCTGTGCTGCTCTCTGTCACCCTAATATCAAAACAGCTGATGAGATCTGCATTACCAAAGCTCCTGCTGCAGGAGTTCCCTCATTTTTGCCTGTACAACCCCAATTTGAGACTTAGATGGTGTGACATCACTTTGAGCCCCAACCCAAACTTTGGGAACCATTGCCCTAGTGATTTACTGTAGTCTTTTCTCCCTTTTCGTCATATTGGAATCTCTGCTTCTCCAACAGCAAAGAGGCTGGTTCTGAGCTACTTTTTATACCCACTGTTTTAAGCAAATCATTTCCCTCATTCCCTCACTTTTAAGAAGTGCCATACTGAGTCAGACCAATGGTCCATCAAGCCCAGCATCATGTTGTCCGACAGTGGCCAATCTCAATCGCATGGGAGAAGAACCAACAGTCACAATGGACAATCCATTCCCCGTTGTTCACTCCCAGCTCCTGACACTTTCATCCCGTAAGCTACATGGTTAAAAGCCATCAATGGACCTACTCTCCAAGAACTTATCCAATCCTCTTTTAAACCCAGCTATACTACTGGCCTTGACAAGATCCTCTGACAACAAATTCCATAAGTTAATTATGCATTGAGTGAAAAAGTACTTCCTTTTATTTGTTTTATATTTGCCAGCATCTAGTTTCATATATATATATATCTGTTTATAGGGGATGGAAGACAACGTATCTGAAGCCCCTTCTGCCAAAGGCCGCAGAGAATCAAAGAACAGCAGTTTGACTACCTCCCTGGACAGCCTGCCTTCAGATGAAGGGTATTGTGCATTACCTATCTGCCTGAGGGGGTTGGATGGAGTTTTCAATCTTGTTCATCTGTGTGGGGTGGGTGGGGGGAATGTGTGTAGAATTCTCCATTCTGGCCTGACTACTTTTTCCTCTGCTTCACAAGATCGGTCAAAGACAGCATTACTGGGCCAGGCTGTTGCTGCTGTTGTAGTGGTAATGCAACATTCTTCTGTTCTGGGTTCAAGAGAGGAAATTTGTCATTTTTGCTCTCAGGTCTGAAAGTGCAGCAACCAGAATCTGTTCTCCTTTGATAACACAACAGATTTGTTCTCATTCCATTGTTGTAGAGAGAGTTCATTGGTGGCAGGAAGCAGGGCTGGATCCAATCAAGTGCAGACAGTGTGACCACACAGACTCCTCCCAGTACGTAGGTCCATGAATGAACCTGAAATTACAACATGAGCGTGAGAAGCTCTGGTGTAAAATATGGTCCTATGGAGCCTGAAATATAGGGAGCACTGCCCCATGGAGGGCCTATGGCCATTCACAAGTGGAACCCCAATACATGGGACCCATGAATAAACTAGAAGCATCATATGCATAATATATGGGTCTGCAGGAACTGCGTTTTAGAGAGTATCAGCCCCTGAAGGGGGATGTTGCATTTAAATGAACATAACAAATTAATTATGGTAATGTTTTCCTTTTTCTAATGGGGGAGCCAGTGTGTGCCCATCAAACATTTCTATGTTAGGGGGGGACCCACATCACCAATTTGTATGGGGCCCCAGTTTCCCTGGATCTGGTACCAGCAAGAAGACCACCATAAATGTCACCATTGTGTTTAGATTCCCCCAGATGAATGCTGGGTTTGCTGAATCCTACTATATAGACCTGATCCATAGTCTGAGCATGGGGCTGGAAACCAGGACTTCTCAGTGCTATTTCCGACGTTGCCACTGGTTTTCTGGGTGGCCTTGTGTTAAGTTATTGAACATATCCATGTTTCAGTTTTTCATTCCGGAGAAATGCAGAAAAATACAATGTTAACTAGAGGGTGCTTCGTATAATGATTGCTGCATGCACTTCCTGCGATAATAAACTCTTGTTCTGAGGCCATGAATTCGACCAGGATATCGTCATAACCAAGTTAACAGGGAACCCTCTAAAGCTATTTGTTACCAGTTTCAGTATAATGATTTCCTAAAGGCTTTACTTAGTCTGTTTCCCCCAACTCCAGGTCCAGCTTAGACACCCTTGCCCCACCTCAGCCGGGGGTGCGTCGCTCATCCATCCGCAGCCTGGAAGCAATGGAGCAGCTCAAGGAGCTAAACAAACTGCTATTGGCCAAGGAGTTTCAGTTGCGAATGGAGGGCGTGACCCTGCTGATGAAACACTGCAAGAGCAACCCCCAACTTGTCTCTGCAAACATCATCATCCAGGTAGGGAGATCGGTATTCTCATACCCTGCCCAGGTTAGCCCCAATACTAGTGTTGAAGTGGGTAGCGGTGGGTTTATTATTCTTGGGTACTATCTGTAACTGAAATGGGCACTGCCTTAGCTGATGTTTCAGATATTCTGTTTGGGGATTTTGGGAGGTTTGATTTAGTTATTTTGGTCTTCCTGGTATTTTAGTGGCATAATTTTTGCCAATTGCGCTTGTGCAAAAGTGCAAATATTGCTGGAATGATGTAATTGAAATACTGAAATATAGAGATAACCAAACTGAAATGGAATAACCAAAATGGATAACTAACAGAGCGCAAATGTATATCCGTTACTAACTGAACCCCCATTTTCAGTTCAAGTACAGTAGATTTGATGGGTTTACCCATTTTGGGTACTGGTTTCAGCTCTACATACCCAATATCATTAATTCAGATTGACCCACCCATATAAAAGGCAGCTTTGGGTTACGTTAGCCCTCACTTAGCCAATACAATTCATTCAGTCCCTTTGTCCCAGTACAATTAATCTGGACATGGTCTTGACCCTCTGCAAGGCTCCATCACTTCAGAGGAAGTCATGCCAGTGGCGACTGGTGGGTTTTGAGGCTGGTGGGGCAGTGGGTGGGTTGAACCTACCACCGGCGGGACTAGGGGCGGAGTCTGGCCAATGGTAGGCGGAGCCTGGTCTTGTAGAAAAGCCTTCCACAACATCCCACCAAACTGCAAAGGGTGGGGCCACTTTAAAATGCAAGGAACATTCCAGCAAAGATTGCATTGGAAACCCTTCCAGCCAAGCTCCTAGGTCCCTCACCTGAAAAACAGAAAGCAGACAATTTAAGTGGAAAACAGCCAAGAAAGGGACCAATTTTAACCAAGAGTAGTCATGGCCAGTGGGGGCCCCAGAAAATGGCCACAGCCTTTGCACATGCTTGGGGGAGGACTGGGGAAACCAGCAGTGCACCTGCAAACACACAACAAGCAAAAGCAAACCACTGAAAGCATATCTTAAGCCAACCATATTATCCTCAGCACACCACAAAAGCAACAGCGAGGAGTTCCATTCATCCCCCCAAACATGGTTCACATCTTTGTTGCAGCCCCATTTTCCCAATGTCTCACAGCCAGCCCCATTTAACTCTACAACCGATTCTATCCCTTCATGGCTAGGTGTGTTCCAGTAGCTTCCCCTACCACAAAACAGCCAACACTTACAAATTTGCATATGTAATTTTATGCAGTTCTGCCATTTGGCCCATGAAGTGTTTCAGTCTAGAGACTCTAGAAATGAGTGTGCATTGGCCTGGATGAAGTGCAGCATGAAGTACTACACACACACTGTCCTATTCCATTAGAAATGAGGTGGTAGAGACCCTAACCCTATAATGCCACTGTAAGAAAGCAATGTGAATTCCACACTAAAATACAACAAAAATGATAAATCAAATAACTGATATACAACAGATACAGGACCTTTCTTATGAGACGCTGACTGTAGATCACCTTTGGCTGGCATGGAGGTAGGGAGAGAAAATGGCGCCAATACTCTTATCTCTGATCTCTCCCCGCAAGGTGGCTGAAAGAATTTATTTATTTAGTTGCATTTATTAGCCGCCCCCTCATGCCTACGGCATCTCAGGGCGGCTTACAACAAATAAAAACAGCCTGCACCTGCCCTGCTGGCCTTGGGGCATCTGATTCAGTCGCCCAGGCAGTCTTTAAAATGGTGCCATTCTGTGCCCCCATAGGAGCTCAGCCAAGTGTGCCCCCAGCTGGGCAGAAAAGTGTGCTGTCCACACCAACATCTGTGGTATGGGGCCAGGTGCAGCCGTCCATACCGCGAACATTTGGCGCTTGTCCTCTAAAGGATTCCATCCATTCATCCTTAGCAGGCTCCTCCTCCTCCTCCTCACAGTGCTGCACTCTGGCGCGGCTCCACCTCTGGCTCTCTGGCTTCCCAGCCTAAATGATGGCTCTCTCTCCAGCTCGGCTTCAAGTCCTCCTCCCCTCCCTCCCCCCAAAGAAGCCACGTGGAAGAAAGCCCAGCCCCAGTAGCGTGTCAGGAGCAGCAGCAGCGAGCGCAGCGTGTCCCAGGAGACCGGAAGTGCGGTGCTATTCAGGCGGCCATGGCGCGGCAGCGTAGCACCCAGCATGCTGCAGCTTCTAAATCGGGTTTGGGAACTTGGGGGTGTGTGTGTCCTTGGCAGTGCCCCCTGGCGCCCATAATTACACAGCGTGCCCGAGTTCTGCTGCTCTCGGCCCTGTGTATCTCCTTTTCCCCTCTGAAAGCAGAGGCAGCAGGGAAGGGGGTGGAGCGGGGCTAAGCAGAACAGATGAGGGAGCCAAAGGGGGGAGAGCGGGACTGAGCAGAGCAGAGAGGAAGTGGAGCAGAGCCTGGAGCCAAGGGAGGAAGTGAGGGGGTGTCTGCCTATTATCTAGAGAAACCCCCAACACTTTAAACCATTTATCTGTGCGTTGAACTTCACCTACCCCAGATTTTGGGTGGTTTGGATAAAATGAGGTCAGGATCAGACCTAACCCTTGTTGAGCAAAAGAATATCCCCATCGTCTTCCAAGCTTCTCCCTCTGTTGCTAACTAGTAAATGAGGCAAATGTTGGGGCCTAAGGAGACTGTCGAGTCTTGTAAGTAAAAGGGTTTCTCACTATTACTAAGAAGGTGGGGGGAATAACTAGTTTCATGCCTCCCAGCCAAAAGACCCCCCAACCTCCCACCCCCCCAAATCTCCATGCCCAACACTTCTCAATGGGTAATGAGAAACGAGAAGCTGATTCTGAAAACACTTCATTGCAAAGTAGTCTAATAAACCACCCTGAGATCAATGAGACTTCTCTTGCTACTAAGTCCTGCCTTGAGTAGGGAGCGTTCCCAGATTTGAGCTCATTGTTTGTGCTTGTAAGAAGCCTCTGCTTCCATGTTGTCTGCCATAAGTTGTTATAGATCAGATTTTTGCATCTTCTTTTCTTTACATCACAGATTTTTGATGGTTTTGCCCTGAGACTTCAGGATTCCAACAAGAAAGTTAACCAGTACGCCCTGGAATCAGTTGCTGCCATGATCCCCATCCTCAAAGATGGCTTAAACCCAGTCATCATCTCCATGGTGACCATAGTAACTGACAACCTGAACTCAAAGAATTCTGGGATTTACATGGCAGCAATGAAAGTGCTGGACACGATGATTACTCACCTGGGTAAAGTTCATTTCTTCGTATCCCCAGCTGGGGTATCCCATAGTGTGGCATATCCCACACAGAGCTCTGTGTAGGGCAGCTGCAGGGGCAGGGGTCAGCAAATCACTTTCAGGACCCAAATCAAAGACTTCAAAGGACAGTGGATCGTCATTATAACATGCATTGGCCTAGCATGCATTTGCTTATAACATGGTTGGAACCATGGCTCTCAATTCACACTGTGTTTTCTTGAGAAAAGCTCTTTTAAACACAATATAGCGTATGAGCCATCGGGGCACGCAAAAATAGAAGACTTTTTCATTATAACACAGACGTTGTTATAATGTGGTCATGACCATGGTTCCCAAATACTATGTTGTAACAAGGGGCCTCTGTAGGCTGTCATTGAATGAGGAATTTTGGCTTGGACTGTATTCACATGATACACTCAGTATGGGGAAAGCTCTTCCCCTGCTTCATTTTTCAACATTCAAAAGGGAAGATATGCTGGGTGTAAGGTGCATTATCTCACAAAAATTAAAGCCAGCAAGCAAGGTTTGACAATCGTTCTAAATCCCTTGTAATGTGTGAAGTGCTCAATCTGGCTGTTGGTCTGTCTGCCCAATAGAAGTCAAATGCAGCGCTGCAGAGGACTGTGGGATACCTGGCAGCAGTCACAGCAATAGGGGTATCTTTAAAATGGGGGAAAAGAATGTGGAAACTTTTAAAAAGTGTGATTACAATGTCCTGGGAGAAACTGAAAAGGCAGGAGAAAGCATTTGTTTGAATGCAGCCTTAGAGTGAGCCATAGATCCTAAGTGACCCTTTTTATCCTTCTGGATTAGGGTTGCAGCATACTGGCAGAGAGTGGTGGAGTGAGATCTCAGCGAGCAGCACTGACTTTGTTCTACCTGTTCTACCATCAGTCTCCAGGGCTATAAATCTGTCACCTTAGACCTGTGCTAAATTGTTAAAAGAAACAGAATATTGGCTTGAAACCAGAGCCAGCCTTTGCTTTTGAGGGTCACTGTGGAAGAACATGACAGGTTGCCAGGCACGCATAAAATAA
Source organism: Sphenodon punctatus (assembly GCA_003113815.1). NCBI lineage: Eukaryota > Metazoa > Chordata > Lepidosauria > Sphenodontia > Sphenodontidae > Sphenodon > Sphenodon punctatus. The sequence continues at coordinate 1,912,687 of QEPC01008081.1, forward strand.
AGTGCAGTCTGGGTGGGCAGGGAGTTCCACCTAAAATTCTTGAATCCTGGGGAGATGCTAGGTTGATTAATTGATCATGGTGTATTGATTTCAAAAGGAGTTGTGGATCCTCTGAAAATCAGGCCCAGAGTTGTCATTTTCATTAGGGATGGATCAGGAGCAGCAAAGCTTGATCTGGATTAAGATTTCACCTGTTTTTGGAGGTTTTGGATCTGGGCTGTTGGTCCAGTTCATTAAATGAGCCAGTGCAACCTGGTGGATAATGTGTTGGTCTTGGACTGAGGAGACCAGGATTCAAATTCTGTCTTTGGGTGGCCTTGGACGAGTCACTGTCTCTCAGCCTCAGATCCTCATCTGTAAAATAGGAATAATAACAACCTACCTTAGTGGTTTGTTGTGAGGGTGAACTAGGTAAGGATTGTAAAGTGCTTTGAGCACTGAAAGTCCTATATAAATGATTAATTAGTAATAATTATAGAGATTGGGCTGAGCAGTGAAGTCTGGAGATTAATTTAATTTACCTGAGTTTGGGAACAAAAGGGTATGTTGATCTTGAGGTTCAGTTCAGGCCTATCTGGATCTCCCAGGTGATTGACTTTGATGTTGATGTGAAGGGAACCTTGGCCCAGCTGAGCGTTTCCTGTGCTGCCTCCTTTGAAGTCCTAAATTATGGACTTTAAGTTGGTTCCTTTCTATCCCTAGTTCATAAATATCTCCAACCCTCGCTCTTCTTTTTGTAAAGGAAATTTATAGTTTGCCGAGTTCATTTCTGTAGAACAAACAAGTATAAATCCCAGCCTAAATGATGGCTTGTTCCCAGTGTTGTTCTGTGTAGGGTGAGATTGCTATTGCCAATAACTACATAACCAAGGCCTGCTGTAAATCCCCATGGCACATGGATTTATATCAGCTATGGAAAATACTGCTCCAGGTGAATATGCCTTAAGTATTTTAGAGTGTGCAAGGCAGGTCTTGGGATGGAATTATTAACTCTCCTTGCATCAGCGAGCTTGGCTCTTCTGCAGCTGGAGGATTTGCTTGCTTTTTGTCTGTTGCATTTGTAAGTGCACGATGGTGTGTCTATATGTGTGCAGTGGGGAGAATTATGTGAAGATAAGGCTGAAGCAGATCAGCCTTTTTATTTTTGCAGATTTTTGGGGTGATATTGAAATATCACATGGAATCCCACCACAGACCTGCAGTAAAGTTCAGACTGCAGGGCACCTCCATCTTGCGCCCTGCATACTGTACAGGCAAGATGGCAGTGCCCTGCACAGTGCTGCCATTTTAGGTCTCTGCAGGATAGGTTCCAGGTTCTCAAACTGCGGGGTAACAGGTGTTGTGGAGGGTGCAAGAATTGGAATGAGCTAGTGGGAATCGCCAAAATAGTGGGGTGCAAAGAGGAGAGAGTCAAAGAACAAGGGGAGAGAGAGGGAATGCAATAGGAGGGTGGGAGAGGAAAAGAGGGAGCAAGATGGATGTCTGTGTGGTGGAGAGAGGGACCTCGAGTGGAAGGGGGTGCAGTTAAAATATTTTGAGAAACACTGGTAGAGGGCACCACCATTTTGTGCGTGCACAGTACGGGGGCACAGCTGACAAAAATTTGGACCAGATTGTATTCCAGTCCGCATTTCACCAAACGGATCAAAACAACCAGATTTGTCGAAGACCGAATCAGGGCCGAATTTTCATTTAGGCACTAGGTGAGGCCAATTTTGTTGTGCATCCAAATTGCTCTGCTAACTCCCACTGGTCAGCTTCCTGGAACTGGTCAAGTTCTGGGTGGTGGTATGCATTAGATTACAAATGTTAGACATGTGGCTGGTTGTTACCTTCAACCGCCACAATGCAAGGTGGTTACAAAATTGTTTGATGGCCTGACGTAGAAGTATCCCCTTAGACCAATAATCCACTCGGAGTTGGATTTGGCCTGAATAATACCTAGCCTCACTATTTCTCTTTATTCTGATATTTGGCTTGGCAGTTCCCAAAGTCTCTCCAAGAGGGCAAGGCAAGGTACTACCCCTGCTTACAGAACCCATGGCCACAGGTTGAGCCAATCAGGCCTTTGTCATGCTTGGAAATAGTATGTGAAGCTCACTCTTCCCTGACATCCATCTCACTCTACCTTTTGAAAAACAAATTAAAAGCTTTTTACTCTAGAGCCTTTTTAAAAAAAATTGACCCCTCTTTATGCCTTTCCTTCCTTTTTATAATTCCTCGTGTTTCAGAGCATAACCACAAGCCACAAAGGCGGCTGCTAATTATTTTTTATTTTATTTACAGCAAACTTTGCTGCCTTAAATGAGATTGGAGCCTTGTTGCACCAGGTGGCATACATGCACATAGCTAAAGAGAATCCCAGAAAGGGCTGGGAGAAAGGAAGTATCATCCTCCCTGTTTTATAAATGAGGATGTGAGGTGCAGAGCAAATAAGTGACTTGCCCAATATGACATATGAGGAGTCTGTGGCAGATCTGGGAGCAGAGTTTCAGTGCAGTTCTCTATTCTCAAGACTTGCCTTTCTCCGGTAGGAAGAGATGCTCCCTATGGACAGGTTAGTCGAAGTTCATCCACCTTCCTTTTTAAGCATCGGTCAGTGACAGAATAAGGAGATATATGCTCACTGGGTAGCCTTGGGCAAGTCACTGTGTCTCAGCCTCAGTTCCCCTTCTGTAAAATGGGAGTAATAATGACCTATTTCACAGGGTGGTTGTGAGGGTGAATTAGATAAATATTGTAAAGCACACTGAGTGCTCAAAGCGCTACATAAAAGATTAATACTACTACTAATAGATTGATTACTGATCTACCCCAGTATGCCTTCTCCCCCCTTTTAATCCATTGATTCATTTTATTTATGAAGCTTTTAAAGTGTGACTTTTTTATTTTAAAATTTAAAAATGTGTTCAAAACACTTTTCATTGTGCTATACATGTGTACAGCCCCTCAAGCACTTCTGCCAGGGTAAGTCACCGGGAAGGAGGGCTCATTAAAACAATAAATACTACTAATAAGTTTTATGCTATACTATCAGTTCTGAGCTGGCAAGGAAGCTAGTGACAAGCGAATGCAAAGGAAGCATCCCATGGCATTAGAAACACTAAGCTGCCTGCTTTGCAAGCAATAAGCTAATCAAATATTTATTGGTTAGTGTTGGGGCTGCACAGCTGAAAGCACTGCTGTCACGTACATTGCCTTCCTGTTCCTAACCCCCACTGAAAGCTGCTCTGGGTTTTGGGAAGCGCAGAGGTAAAACTTGTATAAATTGCTTATTGACTCTTTCAAGTGTATGGTATTTCAAAACGTGCAGCACGTACAAAACCATGAAATCAAGAAGAGAACAGTGCACAGCTACTGTGCTTTCTGGAAAACCCAAAGGGGACTCAAAGACAGATTTCAAGGTGAACTGACAATTTGTAGGGATACCAGTACTAATAGTAAGAATCCTAGAACTGGAGCATTGGAAGGGACTTCAAGGGCCATCTAGTCTAACCTCCTGCTCCAAGGCAGGATGCCCTCTACAGAGCATTACATTGGTATTGTGCATTCCTATATCACCATTCATCTTAGGATTTCACCAGAGGTCCCTCCACTCATCACTGAAATACAGCTAGGTCTGGTGTGGAGCACCTAGTTGGCAGCATATAACAGTATCACACAATAGTGCAGATTTGGAAGTAGAGAAACTCTTGAAATGTTTTATCAGAGTTGGATGGTAGATAAGGGGTCATATAGTCCAACCCCCTGCTTGGATGCAGGATGCCTACAGCTACAACACCCCCAGCAGATGACGGTCTAACCTTTTTTTTTAAAGTCTCCAGCAATGGAGAGCCACACCCTCCCTAGGCAGCTTGTTCCAGTATCACGCAGCTCTTACCATCAGGACGTTGTTCCCTGATTAACTTGGGTCCGTTATTTCTAGTCCTGCCATCGGCAGCCCAAGAAGATGGTAAGAATGAATGTTATTGTTAAAGCTGAAACCTGGGTACCAGGGCAATACCCTCCTCAAACTCTTGGAAAGAGCAAAGTGAGCCTAGGCTCTCTGTTTTATATCTCCAAGCTCATGGAGGTTGGGCAGTGGTAACAAATGATACTGTAGCATAATAAAATTTGAAGTCAAGCTAAGTCCTTGACTCAGAAATGATTTGTCATATGGAAACAGATTTGTAAGGTTTTTTTGGTGTGTGTGTGTGTGTTAAGTCTGCACTTAAATTTTCTGAAAAATTCACTTTGGTGCGGAGGGCCAATGCAGGGACTATGTACAATTTAAAATCCGGAGAGATTTAAGTGATGCCTAGACTCTCTCTGTACAGTTGTGTATCTCATGCTTACAGATGTGGAGTAGTTTTAGTCCGGCATAGCTAGAAATGTGTTTCTATCCCTTTCAGATAATCTCTTGCTGCTTCAAGCATTTTCCAGCAGGGTACGTTTCCTCAGCGGCAGAGCCCTACAGGACACCACAGACCGCTTGTCAGGTAACAAACTGCTCAGCTGAACTAGACATTTCATGGTTCACTACTTGGATTCCGGTTAAGGAAAACCCTGGGGTTGGGCAGTGGTAACAAATCTAGAATTTCTCTGCAAAGGATGCAGCTTCCCATCAACAAAGGCGGCTTTAGGTTCCCTAATTTAAAGCTTTGTCATCAGGCTATCCTTAGCCAAGCTGCACAAAATGCCTCTCTCCCTCTGGGGATAAAGCCCCAAGTTGGCTGTACCAGTTAGAAGCAGAACTTATTGCACCTCTTCCTCTCGTTAGTGCACTCTGACCGCTACTGATTCTCTCTAAAGAAAAGGCACTGACTATTCTGTCTGCTGATCTACCTTCTCATATTCTATTCCTCCAAAAGCTATCTAGTTTAGGTAGCTACTTTATTCACATTTAGCTAGTAATTTTGAATTGCAAACAGATGTAGTTAAAAAGAAATGGGAACAAGAATTAGGGCACCAATTTACTACCAACCAATGGAAACAAATCCTGGCCAGTCCTCACAGGTGTTCCTTGGATCTCTAACTTTGATCAATCCAGAAGAAAATCTTATAGAGGATGTATTGGATGTTATAGGTGCCTCCAAGTCAGATGGCTGCTAGAGATGTGAATCTGAAGGAGCTAATGTGTTTTGGGATTGTAGCTACGTTTGTTCATTCTGGGCTGACGTTAATAATAAAATTAACTTTTTCCTATCTGACAAAATCACACTGGAAGTACATCATGTAATTTTATAGACTAGATTATAAATGGAACCTGATTATTTTTTTTAAAAAAGCAAAAACAAAACTATGGTTAAACTGACCATTAGTTGTGGCTAAAAGGGTGAGCCTTCAGAAATGGAAAGTTTAAAAAATACCGAACTATAGAAGACTGGTGTGTTGACATGATGGAGTTGGCAATCAGGGAGAGAATTGTATTCCATAATAGAAACACCCAGGGTATGCTCTCAAACATAAGGGGCGACTTCTTAGAAGTAGCTGAACAGAATTCTTTCGATTTCACCCTTGTCTTCCTTCCCCATTCACCTCTTTTTTTTTCTCTTTGCCCATTAACTTTTTCTCCTTCTATACTAGTTTACTTCCCCTGCCTCCACCCAGGTTTATTTATGATACTGATATAATTTGTAGTTTGTCTATGATAAATCATAATCAAGAATATTAAATATCATTTAAAGTTGTATTGTATTTTTGAAGATGCTATAAATATCCATATTTGCTTACTCTGAATTGCTAAAAACTCAATAAAAAGTTAATCTAAAAAAAGACTGACCCCAGGGAAATAAAAACTCATTGCTAGGAAATTCCTTGATTTTAACAAAGCAACAGTCCATGTACGAGCAGGAGAGACGAGGCCTATTTCTTCATTACTTTGCACTATGTAGTTGATCAGCCCTGTTATGGCAGAAGTCACTGCAGGATCCACACCAAACCCCACTTTCTGGGTTCTGGTTCCACCTTTGGTTTGTTTAACAGTCAGTCCAAACACAGGCTTACACGAACAGTTTCATTTGACAGTGATCCTTTATTCAAAAGTTTGTGAACCACTAGGCTACTCCATGTAGCCTCACTGGATGACTCCTTCATGGTAAACTTCTCCCAACTCAAGGTCTTCTGGCCCCTTGCCCACCAACTCTCCAGGCAACTCAAGCTTTGGACTTGGAACTGGGAGATCGGGCTTCAAATCCTGTTGTAGTCCTTGGACTCATGGGGTGGCCTTAGACACATCACTATTTTCTCAGCCTCAGTTCTGCATCTGTAAAATGGGAATAATAATGGCCTACTCCACAGGATTATGTGAACTAAATGCTTGAAAGTGCTATATAAATGGTAAATAATAATAAAGTATAGCTGTTTGAAGATCAAGGTATGATCTCGTAGAGAGTACTTTCTGAGATAGATGTTCATCATTTAACTACCGTAGGCAGCTCATAAGGCCCCTCTCATTAGATCATCTGAGCTCTTCATAGCTTAATATACTTGTTCTTTATCACACCATTAGTAGGTAGGAAGGAGTAGTTATCTCCATTTGACAAAGGGACTAAGTAACTTGCCAAAGGTAACACAAGAAATCTGTAGCAGAGCACAGAACTGACTAGAGGTTAAAGAATCCTAGGCTAGCACTTTAACTACTAAACCAGGGATTTTCAAACTGTGGTTTACAAAGCCATAAGTGTCTGCAGTGGACTTGTACAACCAGCCACGTTGACAGGAAAGTGGGCTTTGGTGTTTGCGGATCATCTCCAGATGGGAGGGGGATTTATTTTATTTATTTATTTAGTTACATTTATATGCCACCCCCTCATGCCTATGGCATCTCGGGGCGGCTTCCATACAAAAATAAAACAATATTTAAAAAACCAATAAAATTAATAACATTTTAAAACCCTCATTTACCCACCCCTCCCCACCCCTGAAGGCCTGGGAGAACAGCCACGTCTTACATGCCCGACGAAAGGCCAATAGACTTGGGGCCAGGTGGGCTTCCTCCAGGAGGGAGTTCCACAGCCGCGGCCCTACCACTGAGAACGTCCTCTCCATTGTGGCCCCCGCTTCACGCGGGGGACCTCTAGGAAGGCGCTCCCAGCGAATCGAAGGGGCCATCTTGAAACGCAGAAGGCGAGGCGGTCCCTGAGATACCCGGGACTGAGACCATGTAGGGCTTTATAAATCAAAGTCAACACCTTGAATCTGGCTTGGTACGTTATAGGCAGCCAGTGCAGCGCACAGAGCACAGGTGTAATGTGCTCTCTTTGTCCACACCAGATGCAGCCGGCGGAAAGCCGCCCTNGTAGGGCTTTATAAATCAAAGTCAACACCTTGAATCTGGCTTGGTACGTTATAGGCAGCCAGTGCAGCGCACAGAGCACAGGTGTAATGTGCTCTCTTTGTCCCGTCCCTGTTAGGAGACGGGCTGCCGCGTTCTGCACTAGCTGCAACCTCCGGGCCAGCGTCGAGGGAAGCCCCACGTTGAGTGCGTTACATAGTCCAGCCTTGAGGTGATGAAGGCATGGATCGGAGTGGCCAGGTCGGATCTGGAGGTGTATGGGCGCAGCCTCCACACCAGATGCAGCCGGCGGAAAGCCGCCCTTGCCACCACCTCCATCTGCCGATCCAGCCGGAGGCCTGAGTCCAGTACCACCCCCAAACTTTGTACCTGCTAGGCCACTGAGGGGCGCACACCCTCCACAAGGGGGGCAGCACCTCCCCCGCTTTACCCGCCACCATCACCTCCGTCTTATCCGGGTTGAGCTTCAGTCTGCTCTGCCACAACCATGTTGCAACAGCCTCCAAACACTGGGACAGCACAGAGATGGCAGGGATGTGCACAATTCACATGTGCTTCCCCCATGGCCAGTGTGTCCTCATTAAGGACTTAGCAACATTATAGAAGGTCATCTAGTCCAACCCCCTGCTTGGATGCAGGAGGACTACAGCTACAACATCCTTGACAGAGGACTGTCCAGCCTCTATTTAAAAACCTCCAGCGATGGAGAGCCTACGACCTCCCAAGGCAACTTCTTCCATTCATGCACAGCTCTTACTGTTAGGAAGTTTTTCTTGACTTCCCCTATTCTTCTTTCCCTCCTTGAGAAATGGCTACAGCCTTATCAGGGACCAAAGCCACTTGCCTTATACAGCATAGCCACCCCTTAATGAGCATGCACTGAGACAAGGCCATCTCCAGCAGGTGCTTGGTGATCTGTGAGGAAATTCTGAGGGCCGACGGTAATCCTTTATTCAAAATTTTGTGAACCACTAGGCTAGTCCATGCAGCTCACAGACAACGGGTGTTTTCACACTGATGCAGGGGTACTCACCCCTGGAACAGGTCAGGGGGAGCACCCCTGTGTCTGCCCGCTTGCAGATGCTTGTTTTAAATGGAGCTGGTGGCTGCCGCAGCTCAGAGTCTGCCCGCACGGCGCCCCGTCCCCACACCCTAGAGTTGCACATCTGGCGACCCACCTTTAGACACACAGTTTACCCGGGGTGAGGCAGAGCAAAGGTGTGGGTTCTGTCCATCTGAAGAAGCCCAAAGATACACAGTTACAAAACACTTTGCTGTCACTGGTATTTTACTGTTCTAGGGATGTGTTTGCTCTTCTTGTATGGGATGCTAAGGATGGTCAGCCCTAACACAGTCCTATTTTCTCTACTTGGGGGGGTCCCTGCAGTGGCTGCCACTCTCACTAGAATATGAGCCCCCACTTTCTCCCACCAGGTTCCCAAACACTACTACCTCAAGGGCCCTGAAGTGCATCCCATCTGGGAGGGGATGGGGCCGCTGGGCCCCCTGCATTTTAGCTTTGCCCTTGGCCTTACAAACTCTGCCGGCCCCGATGCCAAGATCTGAAGAACCTCTCTTGTGGAAAACACTTCAGACTGTGCCTTACAGACCCCGGACTAGTAGGCTAAACATGGACTACGTAACGGTCATGATCCACAAACCATTTACTCCAGAGTAAGCGGTTGTGGATTGTGGTCTATGTGAACAGCAGCAGCAAAGCCTATGCTTTTGTGTCTCAGCTGGTAATTCCTTCCACTCCCTTACAGGTCATCTGTTTCCATACTGAAAGAGACACCGCACCCCCTTTATTCCTATTTCCATATCCATTGAATCCTACCTATTAAAAATTCTGCAGTAATATAGTTTGTTGTGTCCACTCACTGGCAGCCAAGCAGTGGAAAAACAATCATCTCAATATATTCTAAAAACAGTCTAATCATAGCCTTGCTTTATTTTAGGGCCAAATCTACTGCTAATTATTCAGCTCTCTCTTAATCCATGGTTTAATAAGGCTTGTCTGGTCATTATTAATCTCAAAAGGGCAGCTTTAGCCAACCTGAAAGGGTCCTTAATAGTAATTTGTATAAAGTAAATCCCTGTAAACAGGAATTTATTTCTACGGGGATGTCAATCTGTCTTTCATGCAAGGCACTTGAATGTAAATTAGGGACCAGGGTTGAAAGAGCAAATGTTCTCTCTGGAATTGAATAGGACCAAGCTGTGTTCTCTTTCGAACTCCATGGTGGCCAGTATAGTTAACATTCAAGATCAAATTAACTCTGTTTTTACAAGAGGGATTGTAACCACTGGCTGATTTAGAACTGGTATTTTAAAGGCATTTAAGGCTCATAAAAGGTGTTGGATCCATTGTGCTGGGGAGCTGAAGTCTCTTTAACCAAGGGATTCACAGTGCAAGCTTCTCCTACCTCATTCCCAGATAATGTCCCTCACCTTGTCTCAGTAAGACACAGAATTCAGTCTCCCAGGTCATTTCAGATCTTGGCCTCTATAGAAATTGACAGCAAAGGTGCCAATTATGAGCTGTCAGACTTTTCTCTGTTTTTCATTTTACCACCTGACCAGTCCCCAAATTGAACTGATATCCCATCTTGAAATTTATGACAGTCATTTACTGCAAGTCACTGAAAGAAAAAGCTTGGATATGCATGTGGTTCCTTTCCATGACAGGTTATTAGGCTTTCTGATCAGGTTTCAACCACTTGTGTGAGCCTTTGGGCTAGAGACTTTTGCAGTTTGCTACAGCCATTCATTATGGGCCACCAAGCACAGGGAACACTCAAATTAAACTTCTCTCCTTTTGATCAGAAGTCACTTAAAAGGTCATCCGTCTTGATGGAGTTCAACCATTAAGTGCCCTTTAGAATTACTCTCTTGAAATCTGACACCGATATGTTAGACAGCTGATTACATGAAATAGATTTGACACATCTATTATAGGTCACCAAAAGGTCATCAGTCCAACCATTTACAAAAGTTATATTAATTTGTTCTGTGAAGATGCCATTGTAGACACTGAGGCCTCCAATTTGGCAAAATTAAGATCAACTAAGGTCAGTAGCTCAACTTAATGGATTTCCTCTAAGGAAGTTAATGAAGGAAAAAGATCAGATGTGTCCGTATGGATTGCCATGCCACCAGAAGGATGGGGTCTCAGAAAGTAGTCTGAAATTGTTTTCTGCGCTACGCTAGCTAAGCACGCCACAGTGCCCCCCTCTAGACTGCATTGCAAAAATAATTACTAAGCCTACAATCCATAAACCATTTACTCCTTAGCATTCCCATTGAAGCTGAGGTGGGGTTACTCTGGAGTAAGTAGTTTATGGCTCATGGTCTAAGAGAAGCTGCTTTTTAGCTCAAGTGGTTGAGGTTTGTGCTTTTGATGCTAATGGTCTGAGGTTCAACTCCTGTTGATTAGCAGTGGGCAAATAGCATTATATGTGGCGAATAGCCTGCATATAAAAGTTTAAAATATGAAATAAGGATGATAGCATAACATATTGTCAACCTGATGACAGAGAAAGAATGCATGACACATGGAGACTAGCAAGGGATTCCCACAGCCCCTTTTTAGGTAATGAATGTAGGGATGAGATTGAATTCACTGAACCATAAACACTGAAATTAACAAAAATCAATACATAACAGCCTAAAATGATTGCCTATCTGAAGCTGCCTGAAGCCTTTCAACAAAATGCTTTATGCATTCAAATGGCCTGGGAGAGAAAGAGAAGTGATTGATGTCATGGTGTCCAGATGGGGGTCTGGGGCCAATGCACATGGGGGTGGGAGGGATGGAGGAGCCTCCCAAACTCCAAATATGAGGTTGAAGGGTGATTGGTTTAGATGCTGCTGTCACAAAAAAAACCAAATAATTCACAGTGGTCTGACGGGTTTTTTTTTGCGTAACAGTGGTCAGAAAAAGCTGGAGATGTCTGGGGCGAGCAGGATTAAGGAGGAGTGTGGCCTGAGAGGAATGTGTGTCTGGGGTCAGCATGAAGTAGAGTATAATAACCAAAACTGTTGTTAACACCTTTGTACCCAAGCCCTGACAGAGTTTCATGGGGACCTTTCTAGTTTCAGGTCATCTTAGGCCGTTTTTAAATGGGTGTGCGGGCCGGGTCTGTGTACACTCAGTGGAGCTCACACGCACTTCTGGTGGGTGGGGGAGGGTTTAAATAGAAGTGGGTGGGTGTGTACTCTGTGCGCACACCGTCACCTGCCAGCCATCCGCATGATGCAACGCGCAATTTTCTGGGTTGCTCCATGCAGGTGATGGGTTGCGGGAGCACGCGTTCACCCCCCCATCTCACTTTTATATGGGCACTACCACACGTGTCCACTGGGTGGACCTGCGTAGTACTGTCTCTTGTATAACACCCTTAAATATAGCTAGCTAACTGCTTCGCCTTTGAAAAGCACTTGAAAAGTTGTTTATTTCCCAGGTGTTTTCACTGCTTTCAAAGGATGCACTGCTGATTTTCCTGAATGTAACTTTTCCTTCCCTTTTAAACTGTTGTTGTTTTAACTGGATTTAAATGGATTTTAGATGGTTTCATTGTATTTTGTGAAGTGACCTGACTTTTAGCCCAGAGGTAGGGAACCTGCAGCAGCCCGCGGGTCAAATCCAGCCCGACTGTTTTTTATTTGACCCCTTTCCAATACCCATGGATCCATCCTTCCCCTCAAGTATTGAATGAGTGAGCTGAGGAGAATGGAACGGAGAGGAGGGCATGCACTCAAGGAGAGGCGATGGATCTCTGGTAGATCCATGATCTGGAAGGATCTTCCCCTTCTCCCTCTGCAATTCTTCTAAGGTCAGTGTAGCTTGTACTAATTATCCATGTGGACCACGGGAAGGAAAAGGTTCCTCATCCCCACAGTACTCACATAGGATTCAATTGGAAATAGTTTTGAGAAACTAAAAATAAAGGGGAGTGCCTGTATTGATTACGATGTTTTATCTTCACCCTGCAGTACTCGTGGCTTCTGTTTATCCTAAGAAACCCCAGGCTGTTGAACGTCATGTGCTTCCTGTCCTCGGGTACTTCCTGAGCAACATGATCGGTAATGGGGTATTACCTGGCCGGAGCGGGAACGTCAAGACTGTGGTCTCTAAGCTCACTAAAAGCTTGTACAAGCAGATGGGATCCAGCCTAGAGGATTATACCTCCAGCCAACCACAACATGTGACAAAAAACCTTCGGGATCTTTTAAACATGGAACTCCAGTGAAGGAGGCCCATTAGCCTTCCTTGGGACAATTTAGAGTGTGGCATTTCATGGGTTGCATAAAAAAAGTGGTGAGCGATGATACTGGCAACTTTTTTAATGGCATTTTTTTTCCCTCAGAGAAAAAGATCTACTGTAGAAAGTTTTATAGGGTCCAGATGTATATAGTATATTTTGTAGTAGAATTAAATCACATATTTTTCTAAGGTTTTATTTCTCAAGCTTTTGACCCAGAGATATTTACATAGATATTTTTAATAACTGTGTGTAAAAGTTGTGATTTGTAACTGTAAAAAAGAGCGAGCTATATTTATATACATATCTATGACACACACACACAGAGGCCCAAGGGAGTACAGAGACAAAGATGGACTGGGTTCTGGTATGCAGGGAGGGAGAGACAATAATATGTAATACATACGGTCCAGGAAGCAAAGTGAGTGAAAGGATAATATGCTATCCCCAAGACAGAGGCTGCAATCCTGAGACTATCTGTACCAGTGAATCCCCATTGCCACAAGTGCTTTCAGGATTGCAGCTATTTTGAAGTAGGGCAGGGAAAGGTGGGGATAAGAAAGCAGCCCACCGATCTTCAAAGTGCTCTGCCTGTGCAAGCCTTGTGTTGGGGATTGGAGCATGAGAGAGGCCTATTCCCCTTACCCCATGTTCACATGGTTCTGAAGAGGTATGTGCAGTCCAAAAGCAGAAGAATCCAGCTGGCCAAAGTGTAATCAAGTGATAATTTAATGATGTGCTGAACTCCTCTGCTAACCAACCCCAGGCAAGCTCTCCAGTTTGCAAGGTACTCTAGGACCTGAAACCAATGCAGCCCTGCAACATGTATTTTTCATAAGCATCCTCTTTTAAAGGAGCGGTATGGCCACCCAGTGGTCACAGGCCATAGGAAGAGAAAGATACAAGAATGGGCAGAGACACAACAAACTTGCAAGTAAACACAACAGTCCAGGTCCCACCCCACCTCCAGAGGGGTTTCCCAGAGTTAGTCCCAGAGCGCTCAGCTTGCAATAACAGCTTACAAGGCCAAATTCTTGCTGGCTAGGCCTGTGCTGCTCAGCTCTCCATGCTGGGGCTGTCTGATCCTCCCACACTGCAGGGTCCAGCAGGGTCTCTCCGCTCCCAGGCACAGCTAGAGTCTCTGCTGGGCTCCTCGCTCCCAGGCCGGCACACACTGCCCCTTTCAGCAGCACCTTCTCTGGTTACCCGCAGTCTCTGACCCAAGGTGGCTGCTTCCCTTTGTCCAGCCACACCAAAAGCTCTTCCTGCAGCCTCTGGCCTTTCTACTTGTCAGTCCTCCCAGACTTGTCTGCTCCTGCACTGATGCTCAGGCGCCACCTGCTGTTTGCTGCAATAGCTGACATTACAATGGGGCCACTTTTAAACAAGGCGCTTAGAAGTGAATCCTGAACCCTGCATTCAAGGAGAAAGCTGCGTGTTTACATGCTCCCCGTGCTACTGGAAGTGATGTGCAGCCCGTTCTCGGCTGTGGCTGGAGACGCAAAGCTTTGAAGAGGCACGTTCTGAAAGCCTCACTTTGCAGCCTTTCAGAACCCGCCTCTTCAAAGCCCGGTTTAAAAGTGGCCTGAGGGACTCAGACGACTATGGGCTGGAGCAATGCTTCACCCTTTGACCTTTTTCCCGTACCACCATTCTAATTTATGCTCTGGTCAAGCAATAAAGCAACATGGCCTGCAGTGACCGTGAGTACTTTGAATGTTCTTGTACTCAAAGGGGCCCGTATACATACAATACAGTGGAGCTGAGAATTTTAAATAGGCTTGTTTTTTCACACCTGAAGCGATGCAATAGTTTGTTTGTCACTGGGTGATTTCCCACGTTACGGGCCTCCTTCTAGCCCTCTAGCCACAGTCCGAGATCCATTTCGGATCCCGGACAGGAATCAGGCCGTCCGTCCTTTAGACGTGCCGACCTGATTCCTACAGGGGATGGGGCGGGGCTGCACGGCACGCGACTGCACAGCTCCCCCACCCCCCGTGCTTCCCTGGCCCACCCGCACTCCGGGAGATGGGTGGGCGTGCGCAGCGGCCAATTTGGCTGCTGTGCCTGATCCCACATTGGGGTCTGGGCCACGGTCCGGAATCGGTGGAGGTAAAACGTTACTTTCTGCTGATTCTGGACCGTGGTCCAACTAACCACGATTCCAGAGGTGAGGCCAGCCTCACCTCCGGAATTGTGGTTAATCGGATTCCCGCCGGAGGTTCACTGGGGTGAACCTCTGGCGGGAACCCCATCAGACATTACGGGCCTCTCCTCCACCACAGGGGATTGACTGTGGTTAGAGGGAGGCCCGTAACGTCTGAAATCACCCACTGTCTCATGTTGTGCATCTTGTCTGTGAACCCACCACTCCTCCTCACCACCAGTTTCTTGTCCTTGTGCTATAGCAGGCTGGATTTTTTCTAATGGTATGAAGGAATTAGACTGTTCTGGAATCCTGTAGCTTTTTTCCAAACTCCAAATGTTCTGTAATGTAAAATACTCAAGAATCTTTTACAGAATCTTCTAGGCAGCAACTGTTGATCAAGGAACCTTTTAAATAGTGCCCTGGGACTTGACGCTTTTCTCAAATGTTCTAGAGCACCCTAGAATTTAGAAGTTTTAGATGGTGAAAAGGGGAAATGCCGTGGGTGTTGTATACATGGTCAAGGTTGCCAACACCAAATAATCAAAAATCCTGAGTCAGGCTGCACATAACACTGGGGGCGTTGATATACGATCCCGCTGAGAAGCGGGATCATCCAGCGCCAGCATCTGTCCCCCGGCTTCCTCTCTCTGCCGTGTCTGCTGTTCAGACACGGCAGAGAGTCTTTGTGTGCATGCGCACCCTTCGGCGCATGCGCACAATCCCAGGGAACCCGGAAGTGCGGCGTTAAGCCGGCACTTCAGGGATCCGCGTCGGAGGGGGCAGGATCGCCTGCCCCCTCTGACGCGGGATAACATGTGACCCGAACGCATAGACGAGCGCAAATAAAGGCGGCTGATCAAAGGATCAGCCGCCTTTTTTGTCTCATCTATAAACGGCCTGGTTGTCTTCTGATGGACGTGGGACTGGCCACCTCTGGAGCTGTTTTGGGGATGCAAACCCTCATCCAGCCATACCTAGATCTGTTTTAAATGGACCTGGTGGCTTCTGCATCCTCTTCCCCCACACCATAGAGTTGTGGGCAGATCGCCCAATGCTCTAGGCTGCTGCCCGCAACTCTGTGGTGTTGCCCGGGGCAACCTCTGGCTGAGATCAGAGCTCCAGCGGCCAATCACCGAGCAGATGGACTGCAGCTTCTTGGGCTTGGCCAACCCGTTCTGCTTGTGGTGCTCCTAGGTGTTCCAGAGTCTGCTCTGCTTTTGCTCCATGTCATGTGGCGGCCCTGGATGGACCACCTGGGGGTGAGGCAGAGCAGAACCAAGGCTGCGGTCCATCTGTTTACACCCAATGTGATTTCTAACAAGAGGAATAAAATCTGGGTTCTTTTTATTTGTTTGTTGGTTTCTGAGCCTTTAGGAAACAGAGTTGTTATGTTTCCATGCTTTCCACTCCAGCCAGATGGCCTAAACATGTTGAAAAAAACTCGTATTCTTGTGCCTTTTGCATGAAACTTAAAATTTTAGGATTTATAAAAACCCTAAAACTGCAAACACTTGCAATAAAAAAGGGGGAGTTGTGAACCCTGAGGACTGCTTTGAGAAATGGCAGGACACTACAGGGGATATTGTATACCAGAATGCTGGCCTGGGGGAGCGTTCAGATATAAACTGGGTTAAATGACGAGAATCTACATTACACTAGTTCCTCTAATGAGCAGCTTGAGCTTGGATGCTTACTACTCTGAGTTCATCTTTTTTTGTAAACCTCCATCACTCTTATCCTAGTTTTAAAGGCTTTTCCTCCCTGCCTACCCTCTCTAGAGCTGGCTCTTTCCAGAGCCCTGTAAGTGCAGTTCTGTCAGCGTGGTCTGCCTTTGCAGTGCTGCTTAGTGCAATTCTTTTAGTTTCTCCTTCAGTTGCTGTTCACTCCCAGGGGAATATGTTTTTGTGCTTAGGAGCAAAGGGCTCTGTGCATAGCAGAACAAACCCCCGCCACCCCAGTGTCTCTCTGTGGTTTGTTCAGTTGTACAGCTCATGGAGTCAGATTAAAAGGCAAATCATGTAGTTGGATCTTAACTTGTGTTGGCCTGGAGTGTTGCTCACATGTCTATTGTTTTACATGGGTGATGGGAATAAAGTGCTTCCTGCCAGTACATATTTTGTTTTCTGTCTCTGGTTTCTTGCCTGCTCAGCTGGGCGTTACAGAATGAGATGGGGACTTGAAGAGAAGGATGTTATTTAGTGGTGGCTCTGTGTCTTCCAGAAGTGAGAGCAGGGACTGGGCCCTACTGAACAGGGTGTTTATTATTCCTTCCTCTTTCACTCATGTGCCCCTGAAACGCTATTAAAATGCTTGCATGGCAGATTGGCAGACAAAGGAGAGACCTGTGGGAAGGTTGGTATCCACACCCAGGATTGGCACAAGCTGCTAGGTTAGCATTTCCTTTCTGCTTAGGAGAACTTTCTCTATTGTTGTTTTTGTATCATTCATATTTCATTTAGAAACTAGCAGCCCCACCCCATGCAAACCCATTGCACCCTTCTGACTGCAGCTGTGCTTTTACGGCATCAGCTTACAGAGACTTTCAACTGCAGTGGTATATCAAGGCTATGGTGGTCCAGGCTCATCTCCCTATTATGAGCTCCCTAAGTGCAAGGGGGCAGGGTCTCCAGGATGTGGGGCAGGGCTTACCCATGAAGGCGGCATTACCCCAGCTCCCAGCAACCCCACCCCAGAGCAGCAGCAACCCTGCCAGCAAGGAAGTCTTCAGAGTGGGTGGGCATGGGGCCAGCACTCCACCCCCACCCACTCTGAAAACTTCCTCTTTGACAGGGCACTTTGCAAGTACTCCCAGCTCCTCTGAAAATTTCCTAGTGGCACTCTGGTTGCTTACATAGCCCCTCCCCCCCGAGCCTGGGACCCAGGCTCAACTGAGCCCCTTCACTCTGTCCCCTGCCTATCCATCTGCATCCAGTTGATTCATTGTTGTTCAGGTTGCACACCTCACGTACGTCATATGCTACTGATTCATTGTTCAGGTTGCACACCTAGTGTACACTGCCTTAAAAGTGGACTTTGGGAGAACAGAGGTGTGAAAACGGGGATGGAATGGAGGGGCACATGGCCCTGAGTTTAGGGTACAGTATCCTTCATTTTTCCCTAGCTGGCAAAATTGAGGGGGAAATCGCTTGCGCCACAGACTCAGGGAAGGATGTGTCTTCTCCTTCTCAATCTCATCTTTTCACATGATGGGACAGGCTTGTGGAGTCAGGAAGTGGAGCTATTCATCACCACTCACTTTAGACTGTTACTCCACCAAGGGAGGGATTCGCTAATAGTGGCCCCTAGATCAGATTCACGGCAGCAGCAGCAGCAGTGAGTGGCAGCCAGCATGAGGTGACCTGAAGCAGCAAGAGGCGGAGAGCCACAATCCCTTCTATGCCAACCCAGGCCCTCAGTGACACAGGCAGCCAGAACAAACAGCAGGAGGGGATGTGACTAGGGTGGCTACTGACTCATCCCCAGAATACAGGACATAGGGAGAGAGAATAAAGGACATGGTGGGAGGATGGGTGGGGGGAGAATACAGGACATGGGGTGGGGGAAGAGCACAGCTGCCTCAGGGCTCCTTTCCCCCACCAGGTCTGAGTAACAAGTGCTGGGCAAGGGGATGCAATGGTACAGGAAAAATCCAGGCCATGGGTGCATATTTTAAAAATCCACCCAGATGGGGTTGGGCAGATGTCCTGGAAATTCCAGACGCTATGGTAACCCTAGCACTCCACCCATCCACCCCACCAGAGATGCTGGGTCCGCTAGCTCACCTCGGAGTCCATATGCTGCTGATGTTGCAGTTCCTGGCCAGAAGTCAAGATCATGAATTCTGTTGTGCGGGAGTGAAAGTGCAGCGCCAGTAGCGTGTGGGAAAAATTACAGGACAAAAACATGGAAATAAAGGACAACGGACAAACCCTTGAAAAAACAGGACTGTCCTGTATAAAACAGGACCAATGGCCACTCTAGATGTGACCCAGCTGCACCATGGCCTGTGGGCCTTCCAGATCACCCCGTTGGGGTTCCACCTAAGACCTTCCCAGGACCCACCTGTTGAGAACCACCGTCCTGCTTAACATTCTGCATCCCTTCCTACTACCCAGGGATAAGAAGCGTCAATGTGATAGGGAAAACAATAACATGAATGACCCTAAAACGAACCCAGGCTTTCCTGTTCAAACTGGGACCCGGTGTAGGAAAGTGCAGACAAATGATAGAGCCAGGGGAGGATGTTGTTGAGATGCTGGAGATTCTCCTGCATGTACTGTGTGGCTGTGAACGTCCTTCCCAAGCCTGGCAGCTCTGCCACAATGCAGTGTGGGACCGGCTCGTCAAGGCCATCCCAGAATCCAGGGAACAGTCACCGTGAACGTCATCCCTGGATCGGACAGTCCATTGCACTCTGACATCATGATTACTGACAAGGAGGGAAAGAAAATCACCATTATCAACGTGGCTGTTCACTTCAAAAATGGGTTTGCTGCTTTTGTCTAAGTTCCCTGAAAAGAAGATGGAGAAATATGTCCTGTTAGCAGACACTCTGTACGGGCAAGGTTTCTCTGGCCATTTTTGCATGGATGGCCCCCTCCACTGTGGGGTGTACGGTGGGGGCGTCCGTGCACGCACCGTGATGGTGGGTGGGGGATGGGTGTGTGTGCCCATGGAAACATGATGGGCGGTGGGTGGGTGGGGGTGCACGCTCCCAGCGCGCACCCGTCTTCACCCATCCATCACCCACCCACGAAGCCATCTGACAAAACGGGGGAGGCTCCATGGGTGGAGATGGAGATGGGTGTGCGCTCGTGGAAAAGGGAGCACACCCACCTCCCCCCACTGCTGGCGCACACCTATCCCCCCACCCAGCAGCACCGTGTGAAAACTGCCTGTCTCCGTACACGCATTATTCATAGTTGGTGCTCTGGGTGCCTGGGACCTTCAAAACGAAGCTGTCCTCAGAGACCGCAGCGTCTCCAGGCACTAGGCTAACCTGATGTGCTGGCTGATGACCTCCAACACCAGCTGATGGAGCCAGGACATTTACATCGAACACATCACCACCAGTCATAGTACCAGCAACAGGAAGTGGAAGCCAACAACAAAAGTTGAGAAGATGATTGACTTCTATTATTAACAAAAAAGACATTAATGACACTCGGTAGCAGTGCTACCAGGACTCTATATATGAACTCATTTTCTTTTTAAAAAGACAACATATTACTGAACCATGGATAAATTGTGCTTGTACATATTTTTTATTTATATGCAATATTTGCCTTCTAACTATGAAATCCTGTACAACCAGCGTATCATGTTCAAAGATGTATTCAGTGACTTAACATTTAGTGTATTACTGAAAAATTTCTTTTAATAAAGCTTTTAAAAATGTTCTTTTTAGGAGGAGCACTGTTAGTGTTTGCCCTGGGGCGTCAGGGGGAAAAGGCTAACACACTGAACAGGGAGATCGAGAATGAGATGCACAACAGAGTAAATCATCCACACTAATCTGCATTTTGTTAATTGCCTTGTAATATACCTCAGAAATTGTCTCTCTTCCCTTTACCAATTAGCAAATAGGAGGAGCTGATTTGCTGTCAGTTTATTGCATTTAGTCACAAGTTTGATTAATATTCATAGTCACTGCAATTGCTGAGGTATGTGAATCGGGTACAAATGCACCCAGCTACTTGCAAGCAAAATGGGTGTCTTTACATGGACCATCCCCAGACCTGCTCTGGGGGTGACCAGCCACACAGCCCCCATGGGCAGCCCTGACAGCTCCAGGTTTAAATGGAGCCGGCTGCTGCTGTGGCCCGCAGTCTGCCCGTGCGGTGCCTCCCTCCCTCGCACCATAGAGCTGTCTCTAGGCTGCCGCCTGCAGCTCTTTAGTGTTGCCGGGGCAACCTCCAGCCTGAAATAGAGCTGTAATGGCCCGTCTGCTGAGTAGACAGACTGCTGCTCTGCCTCTGGCCAGTGCTCAGGGTTTGGGGGACCCACTCTACTTGCAGTGCTCTGGGCAGAGTTGCTCTGCGCTGCTCTGCCTCACACCTGGGCAGCCCGCCTTTAAATGGACGGGCCATCCAGGGGTGAGGCAGAGCAGATGTGTGGGTGCAGTCTGTGTAAAAGCACCCATTGATCTGATTTGCACAAGCAACTGTTGGAAGCCTCCGTTCACATGGGGTTTCAGCACATGAATCCGCTAGAACTGAGGAGTGCTCTTGGAGGTGGGAGCGAGAAATGACAAATGGAAAGTAAAATGAAAAATTGTTGGGATAAATGAGGATGTTGCATACAGACTGGGAAAGAGACCGGCACTTCAGGGGACATTGTTGAGGAACCTTCTGAAATAGCATGCTGGGACTTGGTATTTTACTATTTTCTATATTGTTTTAGAGCACCCTTGGACTCCATCTTCAGAAGCATTCCAGAGTACCCTGGGGCTTGGAATTTTGGAAGGTGCAAATGGGCAATAACTCAATGTGGCTAGTTCATTGGAAACATGAGCTCAATGTGCAGCAGCAGTCAAAAAGGCAAACAGAATGCTTGGAATTAATGGAAATTGGAACAGAAAATAAATTGGAGGATATCAGAATGCCACTATATAAATCCACAGTGACTCTCACACCTTGAATTTTGAGTGAAGTTCTTGTCACCCCATTTCAGAAAGGACATAGTAGAACTGAAACAGGTGCAGAGAAGGGGACCTTTTCAGTTTGAGGAACTGCAGAAGAAGACTGGGGAAAGGAAGAACTTTCTAATGAGACAAAAAGAGAGAAGCAGAAGAGTGGTAGGTGGGAAAGGGCAGAATGGAGGCTGCTGGCTTTGGAGAGAACATTTTGGTGTCCTAGTCTGTCCAAAAGTCAACAAATTAAAATGGATCTCTAGTCAGTGGATAGCTAGGAACAGGGACTAGTCCACGATGTAGGCTCCTATTCCCCTTTTCTGTTCTGCTGAAGGAGACAAAGGAGTACTCCACCAAAAACCCCTGAGAACGGGTACAAAGGATTCTAGGATGACAGCAGGCTGGTGGGGAAGTGCTTAATTTGTAAATTGAGTGGTAGTGCTTAATTTGTAAAAAGCCAATTACCAGGCTGAAGCCTGCCTGGCAAGCCACGCCCTCTACCCCAGAAGCCACGCCTCACAGCTCAGTGCTTGTCAGAGCAGTAAAATGAACCCTATTCTCCAGCTGGTAACCCAACCAGTGGACTAAACTGCCTCTCTACAACTTCTGTGTTAATAGGAGTTCATTGTGATTTCATTTACATAATGGATAGTGCAGGGACTGGGGTAGGAAAGTCATTAACATTAGCCATTCTTGACTGCATGCACACATCTCCACTCCTTGTCCTTGAGCTCACTCTTTCGGTGTTTGAGGGTAGGGACCGGATCAGTGGGTCAGATCAAGGAGCTGGAAAGGGGCCAAGTAAAAAAAAGACTCGGGCTGAATTTGGTCGTCTGGCTGGAGTTTCCCCACCTCTGCTGTGGAAGCATGATGATTTTTCCCTGTTGATGAATCATTTTTGGTATGGCTCTATTCTATGGTAAATTGTGAGTCCGTTATTACATACAGAAAAGGCTTGATTGCAGCTGGGCAGCACCTTTGTTTCCAGTGTCACTGTATAATAATTAGTGTCTTTTGATGTGGTGATGCTCACCACTGCCACGGACCTACCCAGACAGTGGTGGGAACGGTCACTCCGGCCAGGAGCTGGCCCGGCCGCCAAACAAACATAACAGCAGCTGGAGAGGGGACAAGGAGACACCGAGTCATGTGTTTACCTGCCCCCGCAGCTGATGGGCAGCCATAACAGTCAATGGTTGCCTTGAACCAGCGGGGACGTAAAGTGGCCGTTCATCTGCAACAGCAGACTTTACACTCGGTCAGGCAGCCGGTCCCCAGGCGATGTTGACGCTTAGCCCAGGCTGTGACCTGGGGATGTTCCTGAGTCACAGCCCAGGCTACGTGCCAGCACTGACCAGGGAACGACCCAGAATAACATCTGGTGACACTTTCTGACGTGACGGTGGCCCAAATGCCAGTCAGTGTCACATCTGAAAGCACTCAATGATGAAAATAGCCACCTCTGTGCAGGGAAATGACCCCTATTCTCCAGCTAGCAACCCAGCCAGTGGATTAAACTGCTTCTCTGCAGTTTCCATTTTAACAGAAGTTCTTGTGACTGAATGTGTGTGATGGCCAGCGCAGGGCATGGAGCAGGAAAGTAATTCATGTTAGACAAATAAACCTTCCAAGTTTTTTCTTGGTTTTTTTTCCAACCCCCAAATAGCCAGTATCGACCTTTTTCCTGGTCTTCCACATTTTGGGGTGCACACTGGCAACATTTCCTGAAGCCCAGTCCTGGCAAGTCTCTACAAGGTCAGCCCTGCTGAGCGGCGACTTTGCAAGCAGGACAAAGTATGTAAAAGGCTGAGCAGTTTGGTTTCTGGCTGAGATACGTAAAATTGTTTGGGTCCTCCTGGGTTTTAATAGTGAGTAGGTCCAAGCTGTTAGAAACCCCCTCTCTCAAGCTAAGAAGGAAACAGCAGAGAGGTGGCTATTTTCATCGTTATTATACAGTGACACTGGAAAAGAAGGTGCTGCATTTCTTACTGAATTCCTGTCCAGCTGGACCTTGATACTGCAATAAAGCCTTTTATGTGTCACTTGGGTTTAAGCAGAGATGGGAAAAGTGCCATTGATAAAATTAGAGCTGAGCTGAACTTTTGAGCTTTTGCCACATACTTGAGCAGAACCCTGTGCTGGCAGCTTCAGCTGAGAGGACAGTAATCATCCTCATCACTAAAAGGCAATGCCTGGCAAATAGGGTTTGAAGCACAATTTGTTGCTTGCACTGCCTCTGCCTCTGCCAACACCTTTTCTGTGGGTAAATGGAGGAATTGGCTTTTCCCTACAGTCACTGTAATAACATGTTAGTGCAGAAAAAGAAATCACTGTGCAAGGCTTCACCTGCATTTAACATAGCTATGAAACCCACAAGCTGTACATTTCTTGTGCCGCATTCTCCGGGTAATGCGCACCACAGATTCCTGGGCTCTTATAGTTCAATGTACTGGGATTTGAGTAAGTGACATTCAGGAGTGACAGCTCACTTGTTATAGGGTGTTTTTAGACAAGCACCTCCCCACCTATTTCCTACCCATCATGTGTATTGCAGGGCCACATTGTCACACTAGGCAGCCCTGCAACATGCAGGATTGGTGGGTAATGGTGGTGGTGGGGAGGCATTTGTCTAAGCACACCCACAATCTTCTCACGATTTACCTTAGAATAGAGCCATACCAGAAATAACTCACTGACAGAGAAAAATCATCATGCTTGTACAGCAGGGGTGGGAAAACTCCAGCCATGAGGCCAAATCCAGCCCAAGTCTGTTTTTTTACTTGACTCCTTTTCAGCTCCTTTTACAACTCTAGCACATTGATCCAGTCCTTACTTGCAAACACTGAAAGAGTGAGCTCAGAGAAAAGGAGTAGAGATGAGGGCATGCACTCAAGGATAGCGGGATGGCTTCATGGTGAAAGGAATAAATGAGGTTGCTGCCTCACTTTACCCAAACGGGATCGAAGGTTGCCAATTGACAAGCCAAAGTATATAGGTACAACTCAATTTTATTGGATAGACACTTAACATCTGGACATGGCAGTGTTCTCAGTTACAAACCCCAGTAACCCAAGATATCTTACGTGTCAGAGGCACAGTCCGAGACGCAGGCTGGTTCAGAGGAGAAGGGGAGGAGGCCCAGCAGGCAGCTGGGTAGGAGTCTCTCTGGATTTTTGAGAGCGTCGGTTAGGATCAAAGACCCACGCAGCTCACTGAAAATGCTAGTGGCCGTTAGCGTCAGTGACAAATGGTAAGAGGCTGGGCTTTCCCTTGTATAGCTTTATTTATTAGGGATACATGTTGCAGGGTCCCCTCTGCCAGGTGCACAGAATAAGCTGACTATTAATTATGCTATCACTTGGAGCACAGGCACTAAGCTAGTTTGGAGTTTTCAGGGAGTTTTCGGGAGTTGCTGTTTATTCATGGGGCACCTCCCTTTTTTACAAAGTCTCTTTGTTTTCTCTTAGGCCTCGTTCTGTGTTCTCAAAGATAGTGGCTGTCTGGGGTTTGTTGTTGTGGCCTTGGAAATACATTTTCTGCTTAGAAAGTGATTTTGACAATTTTATTCTCATGGGCCTAGTTGGATAGTTTCAGCCTGAGGCCTGTGGCTGAATAAGCTGAACTGAGTTGTCCAAACCTCATCCTGCTTGTGTCTCTGATCATGGCCAATATTGCCTAATTGATACATAACAATGGCATAGACCCATGATCTGGACCCTCCCCTTACTTCACCAATCCTAGTAAGCACCCCTTAAACACCCCCACCCTCCAACTTCTATCCAGCTTGTAGAGCTTGAGGAAGAAGGTTCTCCACATAGTTCTACAGCTTTACTTAACAACCCAAAGGCCCAAATCCTTTCCCACCCTTCCCCACATATATCTTGACTAATTCTCAGCCTTCACCTCTCCAGCACGCAGCTTCATCAACCCTCAGTGTTTTGGATTGGAACATGGAGTCTTCAGAGGAATTTGTGGTGGGAGGAAAATACTGTTAGGAACAATGAAATTTGTTTAATTCTGAAACAATGGATGAAGTTTCAACCCACTGAAGCCAATGGAAACTGTGCCATTGACTTAACTGGAGGTTGGATTCGCCCAGTGTATGTCTTTATAGAGATACAGGACATTGGTACTTCCCCACAATTCTGTCTAATAATGTTGTGTCTTGTGAAAGGGGAATTTGTCAATACCACAGTCACTCTCAAGTAATTAATCTTGCCTGTTCTTGCAGATATTGTTTCTGTATGTTATTAGCTATTCATGCAATGATTATCTTTTGCCTATTTAAATATGAGGGGTGGAAACTGTTGTACCCAAGACTGACTGCACTAAAATGACTGCAATATATTTATCATGATCCTACTCCCAAGTCCAATTAGAAGCTTTTACTAGAGTAGGTCTGTCAGTAGAGGAGCTACCTGCCAAGCAGCTATTCCAGTGCCCCAGACAACTGTTTGCTTATTTATTCATATGCCGCCCCATCCTGCTAAAAGCACCTCAGGACAGCTAAGAACATTTTAAAATACATATTAAAATAGACAACAAACCAAAATACAATTAAAACAACCTAAAACCCCCAAATTAAAACACTCCATGCCCAAACCCTCCCTAACGCAACCCACCCACCCCATCTCCCTCGGTAAAGACCTGGGGAAATAGCCAGGTCTTACATTGCCTATGGAAAGAGGAGAGGTCGGCGGTTAAGCAGACCTCCAACGGGAGGGAGTTCCACAGCCATGGCACAGTCACAGAAAATGCTCTCTTCATGGTCGACACCCAGAAACCTGGAGAACCTCAAGGAGGGCGCCCCCAGCTGACCGCAGGGGCCGATCCAGAACCCGGAGGGTGAGGTGGTCCTGCAGGTAGGTGGGAGGATTGAGCGAGGAGAGGTCCGAAAGAGTACAACCTAAAAACAGCTCTCCAGCCACAGTACAGGACAGCACTAAAAACCACTTTATAAAGTGCCTTTGAGGAAGTAGAGTATATATATGTGCATCTTCTTGTAAAGGGGCATAAAATGGAAGTTCCACCAGACTTCTTTGAACCACTTGGTTTAGTCTCTAGATGAGAATTTTAGATGAAACACTATAAAGGGCCTAGCTATAATAGAGAGAGACATGAGGTGCAGCAGTTCTGGGGACCACAAGCCCTGGTGCAGCTGTGTTGCCTGCCACTGTCCTCCCATACCCAGAGCTTGAGGGGGCAGATCCTTCCTGTGCAAAGGGGTGAGGCAAGCTGGGACATAAGGGTGCCCCATCTCCACCCCTGCCCACCACAGATCACTGCTGGACCCAGCATGTGGCCCTACCCCCAAAATTGCCAGATCATCTATAGGAAATTCCTGGACACACAGTTCAACCAGTAAAGTATCACACTGATAGCTCTCCTCTCCTTCCTCTGTTTTCCTGTGACGTGTCCTTTGATAGACAATTAATAGGTGATCCATAGAACACAATTTATTCATGGTTTGAGCACACAGATAACTTCATCAAAAAGATGTAACTGATGATAATTAACATGAAAAAACCAATATGTTGTTTGTACACTGATACCATGCACAGTCACGATATGACTGTATCACATGTAAGTGCAACAATCAAACTGATTGTCTCTGACCTTGGTAGGTGTGCAGTGACTCATTGGTTACAAAGGATCTATTCTCCCCCCAGCCATTAGCTCAAGTGTGGTGGGTGCAAGGGGAGGAGAAGGTTGTCAGATGGGAATCATCATGTGACTGCCACATTGATGAACGTTGGGGAAAAGACACCATACTGACAAGTGGTCTCAGATCACTTTTGTCTAAGGCAATATGTTTTCCAATGCATTTCACCTGTTTGAGATCCAGGTGATACATCTTGATGTACAAAAAGAAAATCCCAGATCTGAACCCCCAAAATAAGGCATGCTTGAAATATAATGCACAATAGTTTTGGACCAGTTTGGCATGTGACCCTTGTCTGAATGTACGTAATTGAGGATGGATTAAGGTTAAATAGAGTTCATAGGTAAACAGTACGGTTTCACTAAGGATTGTGTTGGAACTTGGCACAGCCCTTTGAGGATTGGGCCATTAATCATCTACACTCAGCTTACACATGTATAGTAGATACTGTATATTCATATTTGCCAGTCAAGATATTGGTTGCAGCTACTGCTCAGCTTTATGAGTTGGCTGTGAGGTCAACAACAGGTGGCGAGAGGAGAGAATTACTTCCAATCTATTTTTATTCTCTGCTCAAGTGGCAGCTCAGCTCAGCTCAGCGCTTGAGTGATTATGTATGGAGGTGAGTAGTATGTCCTATTGTAACAAACTCCTGTGTGGATTGGGCTAGTATTTCTGTGCCACGCGCAGCATAGTAATGAACCTTGCTGTCACAAACCAACGTACACCAGTCCAAGCTGTAAGCTACTTGTTGACCCCACACATGTATTGTTTAGGCATGCAGCAACCTTGGCCCCAGATGCAGCTCAGCTATGCAGTGACGCCCCCCCCCACCCCACACAGGCAAGTCCTCAAAAGTTAGAGTTCCTTTCCAGCGACTCTCAAATTCTTCTGGGTCTGGACTCCAACATTCTAATGCCTTTCCAGGTCCACTCTTGTCAACTGCTTAGTCTGTGGTGGGCTAACCATTAGGTATGCCTCTCTCTGGAGGCTTTGCATGGAATATTTCTCACAAAACATATCAGTTTAATTGTAGTAAACAGATAAAAAATAAAATATAAATTTTTAGTTACTAGAGTTCTTTCTACACCCTGAGTCCAGAAGTAGACCGGTAGACAAGGCTCCTAATGCTCAGACAGCATCAGAAGGTGAAAACAAATGAGACGGGGGCAAGCCGAATCCCCTGACCACCTTGGGAGGGCCACTGTAGCCGCCACTCCTCAGGTCAGTGGGGAGGGCAGTTCAAACAAGCAGCTTCCTCCCCCACCCCCGGGAATCTGGGCAGGGGGGGCTGCTGTCACAAATGCCCCACACCATGAGTTGACCAAGGTGCTGCCTATATGGACCAGAACTCTCAAACCCCTGCTGCCCAGTAGGAATGGGCCCTCAGGAGGAGCTGCTGACAGACAGCTGATTGGATAGTGCTCACCTGGTCTGTCAAAGAGCTGATCAAGGGGGCCTGGAGGAGTGTCCCTGATTAGCTGTTTGGTGCATGCACCCGGGCCTGCAATTGAAATACAATGCTATAAACAATGGAGGGAAGTTAGCTGATTTGCATTTGTGCTTATAATTGAACCATACACATGACTTTCTTCATGCACAATGGAGGTATGAATTTACTTCAGTTTTTAATCACACTTGCAATAACTGGCCTGGTTCATTTAAGTGTTTGTATTTTATTATTTGTTAGACCTCCGAGTCTTTAACCTGCCTGGAAGCTAAACTATCAATCTTTACAGCTGGGAAAGTTCATAGCCCAGGGTGAACAACATCTGAAAGGGATATTTTGCATGGTAACCATGGTTTAGTATTATAGGAAGGTCTGACGCTTTTCCAAATATGCTTGTAGCATATGACCACTAACATTTTGTTAATCTTATCCCAAGAAGTTAGAGGGCGGGTCATGGCCTAAAAAAGCATTGGTGGGCAGTAGTGCCTGCCTGCAGACAAGTGAAACTTGTATTTGAGAGGATGGGAGAGTAAGAAAGAAACCCTTGTCTGGTCTGGGATTCAAAGAAGAGCACCTCTCTCTTGAAAGCAGGCAGCAGTCTCGCTCTCCTTCAGGCAGGCAATCAGCAGCAGTGGGAGGGCATGTTGGCCAGTCTCTCTCTCTCTCCTTCAGGTAATTTTAATCCTTGCAAAACACAGAATGATGATATAGGTCAGAAGGAATAAGAACTGCAGGCTAGATTTATAATTTAGAAGTCTGAATTCTTGAAACTTTTTGCTTAGAGACAAGTTTTCTTGGTTTTGAAAAAGCCATAAAATAAAGATTGAAAATCGCCAGATTTAATTAAGGTCAGACTCTCTTTCTGG
Organism: Sphenodon punctatus; assembly: GCA_003113815.1. Lineage (NCBI taxonomy): Eukaryota > Metazoa > Chordata > Lepidosauria > Sphenodontia > Sphenodontidae > Sphenodon > Sphenodon punctatus. Next base: position 1,941,985 of record QEPC01008081.1, read on the forward strand.
CTGACAGGCAGGAGCAGCAAGCAGAAGTTGGGGCCTCTCTCTCTCTCTCGTTCTGTCAGCCAGGAGCAACAAGCGGACACGTGGCTTAGTGTCTCTCTCACACAGAGGCATTGTCTGGCAATGGCATCCCAGAAACAGTGGGCATTTCAGCTTGCAGAGGGTACCGTGGGGGGTGGGCAAATTAGGGTTAGGAAGAGAGAGACTAGAGGCATGGTCTGTCAGTGGCACTCCAGAAACAGTGGGCCCTTCAACTTGCAGGGGGGCAGATTAGGTTTATTTATTTATTTATTTGTTATATTTATATGCCGCCCCCTCATGCCAACGGCAGCTCGGGGCAGCTTCCAATATACACTAAAACATTTTAAAATCATCTTTTACAATTACAATATTCAACAAGTTTAAAAAACCCATTTACCCTCATTTAACCCACCCCTCCCTCCCCACCCCCAAAGGCCTGGGAGAACAGTCACGTCTTACAGGCCTGCCAAAAGACCAGCAGACTTGGGGCCAGGCGGGCTTCCTCCGGGAGAGAGTTCCACAACCGTGGCCCTGCCACCAAGAACGCCCTCTCCATTGTGGCCCCCTGCCTTACGCAGGGGACCTCCAAGAAAGCGCTCCCGGTGGACTGAAGGGGTCGCCCTGAATCGCGGAAGACGAGGATGTCCATGAGATATCCGGGGCCAAGACCGTACAGGGCTTTAAAGATCAACGTCAACACCTTGAATCTGGCTCGGCACGTTACAGGCAGCCAGTGCAGCGCACGGAACACAGGTGTCATGTGCTCACATCGACCCGTCTCTGTTAAGAGACAGGCCGCCATATTCTACACTAGCTGCAACCTCCGGGCCAGCATCAAGGGAAGCCCCACGTAAAGTGCATTACTGTAGTCCAGCCTCAAGGTGATGAAGGCATGGATCAAAGTGGGCAGGTCAGATCTGGAGATGTATGGGCGCAGCCTCCACACCAGATACAGCTGGCGGAAAGCTGCCTTTGCCACCACCTCCACCTGCTGATCTAGGCAGAGACCCGAACCCAATAACATCCCCAGGCTCCATACCTGTTGGGCCATAGCGGGGCACACCCCCTCCACAAGGGGAGGCCAACACCTCCCCTGCTTTACCCACCACCATCACCTCCGTCTTATCAGGATTGAGCCTCAGTCTGCTCTGCCATAACCACTTTGCAACAGCCTCTAAACAGGTTGAGAGAGAGACTCGCAGGGGCAGCCAGCATTTGGTCAGGAGGAGTTGGGAGCTGAGAGAGAGGCAGGGGCAACAGCACTTTCCCTGGACTTGGCAGTGTGCCAATCACCCCAAGTCACAGGACAGCTCGGGGAACCCCAGCAGTGGCAGGTTCACCTTGAGGAAGACAAGCTGCTCCACCAACCCAGGTGCCATCTGTGAATGGTGTAGACTGAGAATGCTGCCCAGTGCCCACCACTGAGAATGCCTGTTCAATGGGCATGCTGGTTGGTGGGCATGACAACAGTCCTACCACCACCCTAGACAAGCCCTGCCATGTCTGACCCATGAGTGCCCAGTAGGAGAGAGGATCAGTGCCAGCATCCTCAAGGAACTCCTCATGATAGTGCTCAACCATGGTCTCTTTCCTATGAGGTATGAATAGATGTGCCTGCTGCCACTGCCCCAACAGCCTATGCCCACAGTGCCTGCCCTGGGGTTGTCCAGTGGGAGAGCGCTGCTGCTTCTGCTGGGGGTAGTTTCCAGTTCCTCTACCCTGCCACTTCGTCCCTCGTCGGTACCCTGATCCTTGCTTGTGCCCCTCTCTGCCTTCCAAACCCTCTCTATTATCCTGTGCCTCATAGGGGTGATGGTTTCCTAGTGGGATGGCACACTACCATTCGCCAGTGGGTCACATCTGGTGGCCAGAACGTACACCTCCTTGTGGATCCAGGGGCCAAAGCGCTTTTCCAGCCCCACCTGCATGCTCTTCACCAGGGCCTCCGCCTCTGGCACAAGATGGTGCTTCCCTGACTCCTCTCTCTCTGCTGCTGGAGAAGGGGCACCATCTTCTTCTGCAGCAGGCAGATGATGGGAATGACCATTGACCTGGCTGAGCGTGGCCATTGCTCCACTCAAGGTCAGGCTGACATCCTTGAACAAGTGGGGCACATGCTCCACTTGCCTCATCGTTGCTCATTGTGCCTGGGTTGGTGCTGCCTCCACCCCTATGTCATGCTCCCGCACCAGCGCATACAGAACCTTCTGCTGCTCCACAAGCCACTCTAACATGTCAAAGGTGGAGTTCCACATGGTGGAGATATCTTGCACCAGGCGGTGCTCCTGCCCACCCATCTCCACCTGCTGCTTCCATAGGAGTTCGCTCCCCTTGACACTCCTGTGGAAGTGCCTGCTGATCTTCCTCTCAATCTCTAAAAAGGTGGAGATGGCACTGCCTCCAGTCTCTGTCAGGGCTCCCTTTACCATCAAGTGAAGTGTGTGTTCTGCACACCAGATCTTTGTAAAGTTGCCCGCCCTCGTGGCTGCCATAATATTTGCCCTGTTGTCGGTCACAAAAAAGTCCCATGCCGCAGGTGCCTAACTTATCCACCCCTCCAGCATAAAATTCACTGCCTGCAGAATTTTGCTGGAGGTGTGCCTGTGGTCCATGACCTGGACATGCAGCAGTGCCCACTTGTGCCCTACCCCCTCAGAGTGGACCACCATTGCTGCATCACTCACCTGCCACCAGTGAGGGAGAGATACACATGCTGTGCTCGTATGCTGCTCCATGTATTGCATGTGAAGTGCACAGTGCACTCCTCTGCTCCTGCCAGCTGCTCCTGTACCCGTTCCCTGAGTCTCCAGTACATAGATGGAACCACCCACCAGCTAAAGGTGGTGGGGTTAGGGACTTTGAACTGGGGCATGACCACTTCCATCAGTCATTTGAATACCACACTTTCCACCAGAGAGAAGGGCAGGTCTTCAAGGGCAATCATTTCACCCATCTGCCTGGTGATATGATTTGCCATTGGATGCTGCCAATCCGGTGACTTCTGCTCCCCCCGCCCACCAGCGCATTCATGGTCACCTTGCTGCTGCTGGCCATGGGTCTGGGGGGGGGGGGGCTGTGCTCCCTGCTTGCCCTTGCCCTTGCCCTTGTCTTGGCCCAGGAAATGGGGCTCAGGAGAGGAGGAGGGCCTGCTGCTATCTTTGGAAAACCTGCTGGATCCCACTCTGACTGCCTGTCTTGCCAGCATTACTGCTCTATGGTAGGTTTGAAGGTGGGACATCTTCCCTGCATTGCTCAAGTTTGCTACATCCTTCCCACGCTTTACCACAACTCCGCAGCGGATACACTCCACCTCCTGTGTCCTCAGAGTGGCAGAAGTGCTTCCACAGACTACTGGATTTCAGGGGTGCTCGCACCTTGTTCATGGGGACTGCTGCCGCCTTATCCCCCGAGGGGACAGAAGGGGAATGCCAAGGAGAAGTAGATGGAGGAGTGAGGTTGCCCGGCAGACTCCCCTCACTCAGGGATTGGCGGGACCGCTCTTGAGTGGTTCCGCTCCTTCCTGGCTGGGAGAGTCCAGCATGTAGTCCTGGGTGATTTTTCATCTTCTGTGAGAAACAACACTTCTAAAAAGGCCCTCAGATCTAATAAAAAATGATCCTATCTATCCTCTAGCCTCCCTGTCTACCCTCTATTTAAATTCTAAATCTAATGTTATAGAGGAAGGGAAAGGATTTGGAAAAGGAGAGGGGATAGGGAATACAGAGAGGCTCAAACAGACAGGAGATTTAAATCAAAACCAAAAATTGGATGGAATCAAAACAGAACAACAGCTAGGTAAAAGAAAGGAGGAAGGAATAAAAAATCCAGACAAACTGGAAAAATGAGAGGGTCTGTGGGATGATATATGGTTTGGAAATGGAGGAAGGATAGATCTGTCAAACACTCTGAACCACAAGCTAGCAGTGGACAAAACAGCTGCAACCTCCCCCAGGTATATATGGCTTTCACAGTGCCCTCCCCACATGCTCCTGGTTGGCTCCTCCAAGTTCTGACACCACTGAGCAAAACTCTATCACAGGAATTCTCTGTGTGCATCAAGTGCTGCATGATTTTAGCAACCCCAGTTGGCCAGCAGAGATGCCAATCATGCTTTTCCCACTGCCTCCCTTTCCTCCTCCTCCCCCCACCCCCCGGCTTGAATTGATACGCTGTTTGTTTTGCCTGACACAGCATCACTGCAGGCACAGTCAGACAAAACAGTAATTAAATTTCTAAACAAAACTTCGTTGGTTGTTTATTCTGTTTATGTTTTCTGTTTACCTTAAATGAAATTACAAAATTTAGTTTGAGTAAAACAGAAAATATAAACGGAATGCACACTCCTAGTGCTTAACACATCATGCTGGCATGTCTGCTGCCCCAACAACAGTCATTCAGGTTACAGTCTGATAAACAAAAAATAGTAGCTTCAGTTGAATTAAATCAAAGCAATTACTCAACTTTGGTAGCATGCAGATGAACAACGCAAACCAAAGCACGTAAGAACATAAACAGTCCCATACTGGGTCAAACCAATGATCCATGGAGTCCTGCATCCTGTCTTCAACAGTAGCCAATCTCGGTCACTTGGGAGTAGTACCCGATCAGGTCACAGTGGACAATCCAATCCCTCTTGTCCACTCCCAGCTCCCAATAGTAATAAATTATGTCCCCAAAACCTACTTTGCTAATAGCTGCTAATGGACCTACTCTACAAGAACTTATCCAATCCTTTTTAAAACCCAGCTGTACTATTGGCCTTGATCAAATCATCTGGCAAGAAATTCCACAACTGAATTGTGCATTGAGTAAAAAAAGACTTTTATTTGTTTTAAATCTACCTGTTAGGACCAGGGGAGGGAGAACTACACGGGGGTAACCCACGGACCCAGCAACCCGTGCCCTCACACAAGCGCCCTTCACTTACACGGGGCTTCACGATAAAGGAGAAACTTCCCCTCAGGATATAAGGTGGCCGAAAGTCCCTAGTGGGATACGGGCCTTTTCATCATCGGGGTTCCGAAAACCAACAGGCCCTGTGTGAAGCCCCTTCACCCACTCTCACACTCACACACCCCAGCCACTCAACCCCCACTACCCTGTCTTTTACGTTGTTCTGGGGATGGGGAGTGCTGGGTTGGTGAAGGTTTGGGTACAATGGCCCCAGGAATAGGGGGAAGGAGGAGGAAGGGTTCTGGGGGAAAACAGGGAGAGCCCGGGAGGTCTGGGGAGAAACGGGGTAGTGCACAATCCTTGCCACGCAGTCCCACTTACCCACACGATCACTCGCTCTCACACTCGATTCAAAATCTCTCTAAACACAAGTCAAGTTTAAGGTACTTAGCTCCAATCTCCACCACCACGCTCGGGGCCAGTCTCACAGCACTGCTGATCACCGGCAGTGTGTGAGACTCTGAGTCAGGCTTAAGTAGGGGAGGCCCCGCCCCCACGCGCCTGCAATCGTGCCGAGCGGCGTCTTGTTCCCAGCTGTTCCCCCGCTACCTCCACCTGCTCTGTTTCTTGTGGCTCTGCCTGAGTGGTTTCTGCTGTGCGGGGATGCTTGTTTGCATCCCCGCGCTGTTCTGAGTCTTTTGGGGGCGTGCCTCCAGGGCGCCGCCCCCCAGAGCGTGCAGCAGCGTCTGGCCATCGTCCCGTGTTTCCAGGGGGCGTGGCCTCCGCCTGCCGCGTTCCCTGCCCCAGCTGCCGGCCGCCGCGGTACCTCAGCCACCTGCGGCGGCGGTAATCCCTGACACTACCACTAGGTAGTTTCATGGAGTGTCCCCTAGTTCTAATACTAGAATACTGCCTTCTATCTCATGACTGTTTAACTTCCTCAAGAGTCTCTTGTGAGGGACCTTATCAAATGCTTTCTGAAAATCCAGATACACTATATCGACTGGCTCACACTTAGCCACATGCTTATTTAGTTTTACACCCTCAAAACAGTTCAATAGATTAATGAGGCACAACTTCCCTTTGCTAAATTCATGTTGACTCTTTCCCATTATGCCATAATTATCAATATGTCCAGTAATTCTGTTTTTGACAATGACCCAGTTTTGCAAAACGGCCCAGTTTTGCACATGCACAAAATGGCTGCTGCCCTTAACCAAAATGGTGTCAATGCTATTGCTGCCATTTTGGTTAAAGATGGCAGCCATTTGTGCATGCACAATGAATTTTAAAATATTTTTTGTTTATATTTTTGCCCAAGAATTTGGTCAGGCATCGAGAGGTTCTTGGTTCATCTGATTTTGATGAGATTTCTTGTTTTTGAGAAATCTTGTTTAAGCCCTAGAGAAGCAAATGGGCATGTATGGACCATGTTATTAGACATCGGGTGTAAATCAATGGAACTCCACTGACTTCAGTGACATGATGCTATTTTACACTAGCTGAGGATCTGGTGCTCAGGTTTCAAAGCTGAATATGAAGTGCACTCTTTGTGTACAGTGATTATCAGCAGGACTGGGCAAGGCAAGGCTAATGGTGCATCTGGAAAGATCATTATTGGTGGGGTTTTGCTTTGCAGAGTGAAATGTGACAACAGGGGTGGTTTGACTCTGGGCCCCATTTTGTGGGGCTGGGAATCTGGAGAAAGGGTTCTCAAGTGGTACCCTGTCTTGCCAGCACTTATTTTCACTCCTTTGAAAATTGTGAGCAGTTGAACTGTCACTCCACTCTGGAGCAATAAGTGCTTCCAGGCAAAGAACACCAGAGGAAGCCTACACTAAACATCTCCTAGAGGTAGCAAGGGGTCAAAAACTGAGCACATCTCCCAAGGTATCCAATACATTTCTATTTAGCCTTTAGTGAAAGAAACACCTCCAGTAGCTAATTTATTTTTGTCAATCCATTGGAAAGGAATATAGTTCAGACAGTACAATTGCTATAGTGATGCAACCAAATGGTTGAATTAAAGGAGAAATACAGTTAGTGCCTAAAAGGCTGCCTGGCTTCCACCTGACCTGTGTTTACTTGTGTTTCTGTATTACATACAGTGTATGTAAAATCCTGGTCCAACTCTTTGACCTTGTGAAGGTCAAGAAAATGTGACGGTGGAAACTGGAATCCTCTGTTTGTCAACAGGGCCACTATAGTTCAGGCAGCTGCAATTCAAGCTTGTCTACTCTTACTTGCCAACTATCCACAGCACAGACTGTAATTAATCTTCTTTTGGTAGTGAGAGGTAAGTGGACTCTTTATTCTGAGTTCCTCTCTGCTGCGTGCAAGGGAGAATGCAGATTATTCTTTTATGCACAACATTTTCTGGGATTTGGGGTGGCTGTTGGGAAGGGGCCCCAGTAAAGAGGATGGGAGCATAAATACCTACTTCAATGAAGGACCAAGTGTTTGGAACAAGAGCAAGAAGCCATTAGGATTATAATCAACAGTCCTGATATTTGGATTTTACTTAAATGTCAGAGGACCTTGGGAGATGATTTCAGGAATATGTTCTATGCATTGCTTCTCCAAGGCATGCAGTTTTGCTGAATGGGTGTGTCTTGTAAATGTGCATTTACTGCACTCAACTTCAATCTTTAGAGAGTCAATATAGCCTAATGGATAAGGTGTTGGACCTGGGAGGTCAGTATTCAAATCCTGTCTTAGCCTTAAACTCATTGGATGGCTTTTGGCAAGTCACTATGGCCATTTTTAAATGGGCACGGCTGGGGGCCAGGTCTGTGTGCGCTGGATGGAGCAACCATGCACGTCTGTTGGGGGGGGGGGAATCAAACAGGCCAGGGATGGGTGCGCGATGGCTGTGTGCCGCTACCCACACAGAGTTTGGCCTGTCCCCACACAGAGCATCTTTGATTTTTTCCTGATGCTCCGTGCGTGGGCATGAGTGGGTGGTACGTGGGTCATGGGAACGTTTCCGCTCCCCCTATGCTGTCTCCAGACAGGCATCTGGAGATGGAGGAGATTGGTGGGTGCATCTCATCTAAAAATGGCCTGTCTCTAAGCCATCTGTAAAAATAGGAAGAATATAATAATAGTCTTGTTGTGAGGGTGAACTAGGTAAGGCAGTGTGTAAAGCACCTTGAACAGTGAAAGTGCGATATAAGTCACTAATAATAATAGACTTCAAGCTCCTTGGAACAGAGACTGTCTGGTCTGGGGATGAGTTTGAAAAGCACCCAGTACATAGTGATGTTAAATGCTACTACTGCTAATAAATGGGTGTTACAAAGGGTGCTCATCAGTGTAGGAGCCTTGTATTTTGTGTTCTAGAAGAATACATGTTGGATGATCACTGTACTTTACAGGGTTCCCCTACAGCACATGCCTGGACTCTTCTAATGTAGACATGACTGGTGCCATCTTACAAGTGACCTGCTCCCATACCAGACAGGGCAATTTACAGGATGAAGAAGCAGAAAGTATTGATGCCTTTTTAACAAGACATGTCAGTTGAGTTGGTACTATTTAAGTCAACCTTTATTTGCTATAATTCACTTCTGGCTCTAGCATGTTCTTAGTTGACCTGGTGCAGCAGAGGCAGGAATGATCTGTTGTGTGAACTGTGATCATCTGAAGCAAGGTGGTCAAAGTCATCTGGGGTGTGAAGAGACTTTAGGATTGAGAACATAAGAACATAAGTAGCACACTGGGTCAGGCCAGTGGTTCATCGAGCCCAACACCTGTCTCTGACAGTGGCCAAACTCAGTTGCTTGGAAGAAGTACCCAACTGGTCACTATGGGGCAATCCATTCCCTGTTGTCGCAGCTCCCGACAGTAAGAGGTTACATTCCTCAAACCTACCTGGCTAATAGCTGCTAATGGGCCTATTCTCCAGAAACCTATCCAATCCTTTCTTAAACATAGATATACCATTGGCCTTGAGCACATCTTCTGGCAACAAATTCCACAACTTAATTGTGCACTGAGTGAAAAAATACTTTATTTTATTTGTTCTAAATCAGCTTACCTGTTAATTTAATGGAGTGTGCCCAGTTCTAGTACTATTCGAGATGGTAAATAATCAATCCCTATTAACATGTTCTACACCACTCTTGATTTTATAAACTTCTATCATATCCCCTCTCAGCCATCTCTTCTCCAAGCTGAACATAAGTAGTATCATACTGGGTCAAACCAAAGGTCCATCAGCCCAGCACCTGTCTCAAATAAAATCAAATTTATTAAAACGTGACCGTAACATAAAACACAAACATACAAATACCATAAACAAACAGTTCTAACCATAGTATAAACGACAGAGATTTTACTAAATACTAAAAAGGTACTAGACCAACCTCAAACCAGTAAGGAGGACTCCCCTTCCTTTCTTTATACCTTAGTAAATTTGGACTTGGCCCAGGACCTTTTTTCCTCAATTACTGTATATCATAATTACAAAAGTTATATAAAATTTGCCAGTAGAGAGAGTCCACTGGCTTAAATTGGATAAAACTTTCCCTCATTCCAATCGCCTGCAACAAGAAACTCATCACTCTTAAAGTCACCTCCGGCTGCTCATCACATAAAGCCAAATATATGAGAAATACATTAGTTGCCCCAGGGTTTTTATCAATAAAAGGTTGCAAAAATTTTGAGCGTAAGGCATCATATAACCTACATTCAAATAATACATGATGTGTAGTCTCGGCAGCACCTGTCTCCGACAGTGGCCAGTCTTGGTCACCTGGAAAAGTACCCAACTGGCCACTATGGGGTAATCCATTCCCGGTTGTTCACTCCCAGCTCCCGACAGTAAGAGGTTACATTCCCCAAACCTACCTGGCTAATAGCTGCTAATGGACCTATCCTTCAGAAACTTGTCCAACACTTAAACTCAGTTATACTACTGGTTTTGACGACATCTTATGGCAACAAATTCCCCAACTTAATTGTGCGTTGAGTGAAAATTACTTTCTTTTATTTGTTTTAAATCTGCTACCCATTAGTTTCATGGAGTGTCTCCTAGTTGTAGTACTATTTGAAAGGGTAAATAACTGTTCCCTATTAATGTGTTCCTCACCCACTTGTGATTTTATAAACGTCTATCATATCCCCTCTCAGTCATCTCTTCTCCAAGCTGAAGAACCCCAACCTATCCAGACTCTCTTCATAGGGGAGGTGTTCCATACCCCTTATCATTTTTGTTGCCCTTCTCTGGACCTTTTCTATTTCTACTATATCTTTTTTGAGATGGGGCGACCAGAACTGCACACAATATTTGAGGTGCGGTCACACCATAGATTTATATAGTGGCATTATGGTATTCTCAGTTTTATTCTGTATTCTTTTATGAATAATTCCTAACATTCAGTTTGCTTTTTTGATGACCGCCACACACTGAGCTGAGGATTTCAATGTATTGTCCACAGTGACTCCAAGGTCCTTTTCCTGAGTGGTAACTCCTAATTTAGAACCCAGCATTGTGTACATAAAGTTTGGATTGTTTTTCTCTATGTGCATCACTTTGCACTTGTCCACATTAATTTTCATTTTTTAAATTATTTTTTTTAATAATAAATTTGTATGCCACCCCCTCCTGCTAAAAGCATGTCAGGGTGGCTAACAACCTATTAAAACAATTTAAAACAGCAATAATATGATTTAAAACACTATTAAAATACAATATAAAAAACATATCCCCCCACCCTAACCCAACCCACCCACCCCCTCTCCCTCAGGAAAAGCACGACAGAATTGGGCCAATTCAAACACCTTGAATTGGGCCAATTCAAACACCTTGAATTGGGCCCGGAAGACTATAGGCAGCCAGCGCAGAGAACAAAGCACTGGTGTAATATGCTCGTCGGCCCATCTCCGTTAGGAGATGAGCCGCTGCATTCTGCACCAGCTGAAGCCTCCAAACCAGCACCAAGAGTAGCCCCACGTAGAGTGCCTTACAGTAGTCCAATCTCGAGGTAATAAAAGCATGGACAATCGTGGCTAGGTCGGAATCTGAGACATACGGCCTAAGCCGACGCACCAGATGTAATTGACGAAATGCCCCTTTCGCCACAGCCGCCACCTGGACATCCAGGTGGAGTTGCAGATCCAGGAGCACCCCCAGACTCCGAACCTGAGATACCAGGGCAGGACGGATCCCATCAATGATAGGAGCCACCACTCCCCCCCCGGCCTTCCCCACGACCATCACCTCAGTTTTGTCGGGATTTAACTTCAGACGGCTCAGCCTCATCCACTCCCTCACAGCTGCCAAGCACCAGGTAAGCACTGAGACTGCTGGGCCTGAGTCAGATGAAAAGGAGAGATAAAGCTGGGTGTCAGCATACTGATGACACCGTACACCAAACTCCCTAACAACCTCCCCCAAAGGCTGCGTGTACACATTGAACAAGAGAGTGGACAAGTTGGAACCCTGCAGGATTCCACACATGAGGCCCCGGGGAGAAGATGAAAAATCACCCAGGACTACACGCTGGACTCTTTATTATTATTATTATTATTATTATTAAACATTTATAAAGCGCCAGTAACGACCTGGCGCTGTACAGAACATATAATCAGCTGCGGTCCCTACCTGTGGCTTACAATCTAAAAGACAAGGAGGGGGAGACAAGGAGAGGGGACAGCGGGAGAGACA
>QEPC01008081.1:1962184-2009811 GCA_003113815.1 Sphenodon punctatus
CCCCCCCCCCCGGGTGCAAATGGCCACAGCCCATATTGAATTTTCCCGCTGCCACTTCTGCCTCCATTGCCTGCAATTGAAGAGTGCCCCTACCGGCAACCGGCACGCTGAGGAACGCGGTGGATGGCACAGCGAGCTGCCCAATCCACGCTCCTATTAATTTTGCCCTTAAGGGCGCCCATCTGTGAGTCCCATGCCATGTCTGAGTGGCGTGGCCGCGTCCTTTCCCAACTCCCCCCTCCCCCTCACGTCGCGTCGGGACTCAGGACAGCCTACTGACTAAGCTGCTGCTGAGCTCTGCCCCCTGGGACCATCAATCAGGATTGGAAGGCAGAAGCAGGAGCGAGAACTTCAGCAAAGCAAGCTGCAGGACTTCAGACAGGGGATTCCCAGCAGCGTTTGCGCATGCACAAGCAAGAGCCCAAGCTCATACATGCGCAAGAGTCCTAGAACCTGGAAGTTCGGCACAAGCAGCGCCGCTTGGGACACCAGCAACAGAGGACTCCCTCAGGTGAACAGGTGGACTGTGGGGGACAGGAGATTTTAGTTTAAAGCGCTTTTTTTTCATTTAAAAAGTAGTTTGGAGGAGAGACTGGCCGTAGGGGCAGTGCACCAGACGCCCTGCAGCTAAAACCGCCCCTGGCCTGAGGCTTGAATTCCAGTCTTTTTGTCTCTCTTCTGAAAGAGGGACAGTGGGATTCAGCACCTAAAGAGGGACTGTTACTCCTAAATAGGAACTGCTGAAAGGTATGGAAGTGACATGTTGATCTGCCCAGCTTCTTGCTGGCTGTGGCTGCTAAGTGGCTTTTATCTAACCAGGAAGCAAATGAGGAAACTGAGATGTATGGCAAAGGGCTAAAACCAGAAGACTACTGGCCAGGTTGCAATCTGTAGCCAAGGGGTGATGGTGGTGCTGCGAAAGCAACTAATGCCTCCAAACCCTGGAGATGTCCGTCCAAGGCTTGGTTCTTGACAGGCTTAAATTAGAAAACGGGTCAGAAATCTTCTGTTTGTTCTCAGCGCTGCCACTGACTCACAATATGACCCTAGGGCTACTGTGAAGTTTAGTTAAATAATGTATATTCTTTAAAATTTGCAGAGGTAAGGAACTCTATAAATGTCATGGCCATTCTTTTAAAAATATGTTTACAATAATGCATTCACCTCTCCCTATCGCCTCCATACTCACACTGACTCCATTTGCAGAAATACGTCAAAAGTGAGAATTCTTCACCAGACTCTCAGGAAACATTGATGGAAAAAAGCTTTTAAATCATTGAATCCAGCTCCCTGTCAGTGCAAAAATTAAATCCCTGATAGATGATATAGCAGGTATTAAACTGATAACAGACTTTGAGAGAATGCGAGGCTGCAAGATGGAAATTATCCAGTCTAGTTAGATTAAATTCTTAACCTCAGATGTTAAAGCCGTGTAGCTGGTGCAGCTTGTTGGTTCCAGACATTATCAGTACAGTGAGTCTAAGCCCTGTTATCTGTAGAATCTTTGTGTGCTAATGGAAAGGCTGGAAAAGTTTTGTGTATAATGTCATTATAGCTGCTTTGTGAGCAGGTGTGGTTGTTATTAGATTCCTCTGGCTTCACATTGGGTTTGCTTATAGGCCCCACAATCAAATGCTAATAATAAAAGCTCTACAACATCAGCATTGTATGATGGATTAAGAGCAACTCATGCCTTGCAGAAAACCTTTTTAGAAAAAATCCTGTATAGATCAAGTGTTGCATCTATTGTAACCCATCTCCTGCATTTCCAGAGCAGTGAAAATATATATACAGTATTTCATATAGCAGATATCATTCATGCCACTCTCTCGCCAAATTATTTACAGAGTCAAATAATGCAGTCGCAAGGGTATAGGCTGCCAAGTGGCTCAGGCATTGGATTAAGACTTAGAAGATCAGGGTTCAAATCCTGTTTTAGTCATGAACTTCCCAGGTGGTCTTGGACAAGTCACTCTTGTTGGGTGAAAACAGACATGCGAGTAACTCCACTTTAACATTTCTTATGCATGCTGCAGGGCATTATTGGTGCCCTGGGCTGAGTTAGGTGCATGTCCGTTTTCACCCTCTGTTTCCCATCTATAAAATGGAAATAATAGTGACCTACTTTACAGGGTTATTATGAGACTGAACTGGATAAGGATAGCAAAATGCTTTGAACAATGAAAATGCTATAGAAATGATTAATAATAAATATTAGCAGTGGAAGGAGAGAAGGGCCCTTTTCACACAGACACTCGAACACGGATAAAATGGGTGTTACATTTTATTATACATGTTGCAGGACACCCATAGAGCACACCTGCAGCCCTGCAACATGTATAATAAAATGTAACACCCATTTTATCCGTGTTAGAGTGTCTGTGTGAAAAAGGACAAGATGATTTTACCCCAATACTTGAAATAAGGTGAAAATGGGAAAGCTGTTCCAGGTAGTGGATGCTGAGGAGAAGAAATCCCCATTTTGAAAACAAAGATGAGATTGTATGGAAGGACAAGGGGAAAGTTAGTGTGAGGTCATTAATTTTATTCTTTTCTGGATTTTTACATGGATCATTGGCAAAATCACACCTAGCATAGCATAGCATAGCATCGCATTTTAATTTATATCCCGCACTCTCACAGAAAAGACTCGAGGTGACTCACAGCACAATAAATACATCCCTGGGTTTGTTATCCCATGCCGGGGACCCAGCACAAAACAATAATAACAATATACAAAATATCAGCTCAATACAAAATACAGCCCCCCCAACTGATGACCTCACTTCCACCAATGCATCCACAATTCGGCAATCGGTCCCACCATTAAACCTTCTATCCCCTGCTGCCACCAGGGAATCCAACCAACTCCACCCCTCTCTCACCGTGGGGGGAGGGGGGTGGCCCCACCCGCCTCCTCATCAGCGAAATAACACCACCCCCTATACAAGACAAAACCCGCACAATCTCCCACCTCTGCCCCATGACCCAGCCAAAAAGCAGAGCCCACAACAGATCCCTTAGAACAAATACAAAATAAATCACAGTTCCCCACAGGGGTTACAATCAGCAATTCCTACCCCACAGTCTCATTTTTAGCACAAGGTGCCCCCTCCCCAAAAAAAACCTCCCCCCGCCTAATCACAGGACCCAAACTCCTAAACCCCGACTGGCCCTGAAGGGCCCGCTACTTGGGGTAATTTCAGACGTTATGTGCTCCCGGGTCACCACAGTGGATTCCCAACTGTGGTGAGCCGGCTAACCCCCTCCCATGGTCCAGGAAAGCCCCAAACAGATGTGACAGGAGTGGGACCACGGCAAGGAAACGGATGGATGGACCACGGCCCGGGGCAGCGCAACAGATGTTACGCCGATTCCGCACTGTGGTCGGAACACCCAGAAGACACCGGGGTGGGGCGGGAGGCAGACATGGCCAGCTGAGGGCAAAGGAAACCAAAAGGCAACGCCCACACAAGGAAAACGGGAAGGGAAGGGGAGGAGGGAGAAGAGTGGCAGAGGCGCTCAGGCGGCACACACAACAGGCACAGGGAAGTTAAGGGCACAGCAGAACACAGACCACACACACATGCCTGGGCGCAAACACACCCCAATGGGAAAGGAAGGAAGGGAGGAGCACACTGGGAAGGCCAACACACACAGAGCCACAGACATGGGGGGGGGATCCCCAGGCCAAGGAAGGGGAGGGGACCGGACCGGACCGGGAACAGGCCAGGACACGGTGAATGGCACCCAGAACCCCATGAACAGCACAGGCAGTACGGGCCACCCAACAGCAACACAGACAGCCCAAGTCACAGGGGTCCCCACAGGGATGGAGCAGGGTCACAGGGAGAGGGCACACAAGCTGGGGAAGGCACTGGAGCTGTCTGAGGCAGGTCCAGAGATGGCAAGGATCCCCCTTGCTGATGCAGAAGCACGGCTGGGGACAGAGGCGAGCTGGACCCTGCAGAAAGCACATGCAATCCCCCCCCGCCCCAGGATGCTGACAGGTACTGTCCAGTGGCCCCAAGTCCCGCACAGTCACGGAGGCACCCAGGGGGCGGGGGGGGCACAGACACAGGTGAGCGGGCGGCCGTGCAAGGGAGGGGTACACCACGGGGAGAGCTGGTAGCAGTATCAGACAGCAGGAACCAGCCAAAGGGGGGGGGCAGGGCATGGAGAGGAACACCACAGGCAGCGAAGGACAGGGGGTGCCCATGGAGGGGGCACAGCAACACAGGTGAGTGGAACAGAGGCAAGCGATCCAGCCACAACAGCAGCGAGGCTGGAATGGAGCCGGCAGGGAGGTGCAGGGAGCACACGTTGGGGCTGTCATCCATGACACCAAAGACACAGGGGGTCTCACAGCCAGATGCATGGGGTCACGAAGGGGTCTGGGACCGGTTGGCCCACCAGATGCACATAGTGGGGCCACTGAAGCATGACCCGGCAATAGCCCAATCCTGCCATGTGGTGGGCAATGAGGTAGTAGGCCTCAAATGGATCTGGCAGGCAAACCCCACCTGAACATCAGCATGGGACCACACAGCAGCCAGCGCCGCCAGCTCTGGTCTGGTGGGCTCCAATAAGGTATAGTCAGCAGCTGGGGGCCATGGCAGGTGCCCAAGCTCCAACAGGTGGTAATATGCCACCCCATGCAACCGCTGGTAGCCACGGGCCCCGTGGATGCAGCTGAAGAAGGTAACCGCCAGCGCAGGTCCCCCCCTCCTCCAGACAGGTCGTGAACCTGGCCAAGCTACACACCGAGAGGGTGGTCTCTGCTGTGGACCACACCACATGCGAGCATCTCATCTGCGGAACGCGCCCATTGGGAAAGGGACGGAGACCCAGCGCCTCCGCATGGAGCCGACAATCGCGAGTGCCAGCCTCATAGCCAAAGTAGTGAAGGCCGGAGCTCAGACATGCATAGGTACCAGAGAGGGTATCCAGGCAGCACAGGAGCAGTTGTAGGGCCAGGGAACAAGGCACGGCTAGGGAGCGATGCGTGGGGAGCGGACCCAGCACAGCTTCAGGAACCGAGCACACACAATGTCCAGCAAGCACTGATAGCAGGGAGGTGATGACAACAGGCAACCAGCTGCAGAATGCACTGGGCTGTAGCGGAATTTCGCAGCGGTAGCTATTTCTGGCGGAAACAGTGTTTCCGCAATTAGTGGAATAGCATGGCAGAGGCTTTAATTCCGCGGTTTCATTCCGCGGTTCCGCGGTTCCGCTTATTTAATTCCGCAACTTAGTGGAATCGTGGAAACATGACATTTTCGCTATTTCCGCAATTCCGCCAGCGCCAAAAAATCGCGGAATAGTGGTTTTCCGCGATTTCCGTGATTTTTCCGTGATTTTTCCGCGATTCAGCGATTTGCAGAATTCCGGCGGAATTAGCAGAATATCCGCGGAAATGTCGCGGTGTGGCGGGGGCAATTCCGAAATAGCGGAACGGAATCGCGGCGCGGTAAAAGCTGCTGCCGCAGACGGGAGCGCAGGTGCACCCAGGGGAGGGGCGCCATCTGCAGACACGCACCGGTCCGCAGCTCAGCCGATCCCCTGCCCCCTTCCTGTTCCCATGAAGCAGTCTATAGATTCGTGATGTGGATTGGCAGGGAGGAAACCTCCTGTTACACTTACGAAGGGTCAAAGACTGACCAAAGGGGAAGGGGACGAGTGGTGAGACTTTGCCCTTCGGACGATATCCGTACTTGCCCAGTTGAAGCAATGAAACAGTATTTGGCGTCCCACCTGAAGGCGGAAGGCCTGTTGTTTCTTCATAGGGATGGGACCCCACTGACACGATATCAGTTTGGGGCGGTTCTTTCCAGGTGTGTTAAGGAAGTTGGCCTTGACCCGGTCTGCTACACCACGCACTCCTTCCAAATAGGGGCAGCGTTGGTTGCCGCAACCATGGGACTGCCCGGGAAGCAAATACAACAAATAGGGAGGTGGCAGTCGGGCGCGTATCGCCTATACATCAGGAACACCGAACCAAGGAAGTGGGGGCAAGTGAGGATACCGGGGCAACAACTTAACTCTGATTTCTCTTCCAGACGTGTCAACTCTGCAGGGACGGAAGGTGATGTGGCTCGTCGACCACAGCATTGTACATTGGGCAGGGAAGATGACTGCATACAGTGGGTGGGGCACCCAGCTGGGCCTAGGTGACTGGGCAGACATAATCTGGCTGGGTAGGTGTGGAATGCTGTGGGAGAAATTGCTCCCAATGCTGACAGTGGCGAAGGAAAAATTCCCGGCACCGGTGGTGATTGTAGTTTATCTAGGCAAAAACAACCTGCCTAGGTTTACAGGGCTGTGGCTGACGAAGAGGACAAAGGCGTATTTGCGAATGGTCCAGGACCGATTTCAAGGGTGTACACTAGTATGGTCGGAAATGCTGCAGAGGAGAGTGTGGGCTAATGCTCAGCGCCCGGGGAGGGTTGACCGGGCAAGAAAGAGAGCAAATGGAGAAATTGGGGCCTGGCTGAAAAGAGCAGGAGGGTTTGTCATCTGTCATAAGGAGATTAGTCATGACAGAGATGAATTATTCCGGAGCGATGGGGTCCATCTGTCGGATGCAGGATGCAACTTATACCTCGGGGTCCTGAAGCACAGCCTAAGAGAAATCCTGGCAAGTTAAAGTTGTGGTGGCGAAGCAGCCAAGCAAAGCTGGCGGTTCTGGTGGCGGTAGGCTGAGTTCAGGCCAATTGTTAGGATAGTATTGAATAGGAACATCTCCTTAAGAGATGGGCATAGGCGATGCATAGCCGCTCAGTGCGGCCCACTGTATGGTCAGCCGAAGGGTGAGAGGCAAGCGGCCAGACCCGCTGAGCGGACCATGTACCAAGCAGTAGGTTACGGTGTCCTCACCCTTGTTGTTTAAACCTCCATCACCAGGGGCAAAAGGGGGTAGGTATGAGCAACCCGGCCCAGCCCAGGGAAACCTGGTGGTCGGGTAGGGGGTAAGTTAACGAAGTTGGGTAAGTTAGGGCACAGAAGGATTCCCCTTGGGCTTAACCCGAAGATGTGGGAAAGAAGCGTGACGGGCAGATAGTGCCGGGTGCGGGATGGGAACCTCTTGTGGTCCGGGTAACAGTTAGGAACAGTGAATAGATAGGACCCCAGTTCCCATTCCCTGGGGACGATGGCCCAATGTATGGTGTGGGAGGAGTCTCCCCCCCATTCCCCACTGTGCCTGTTACGCCCAATAGCCCAACCTCCCTACAAGCCCCCTTCCCTGGGTTCCTATTGCTTGAGAGGAGGAGGGGGAGAAATCTCCTCAGGCCCCTGGGGAGAGCCCCACATGCCAAACCTGACTGCCTTAGATGCACCCCCCTATGCAGCTGCCCCCTGAGATTGGTGGGGGGGGAGCAGCACGGACAATGAGGGACCTCAGCTGACACTCTACTGCACGTCTGGGGGGGTGACAGGAATTATAGGGGGATCCCTGCACTCTGGTGGGGGGAAGGATGCCTGTAAGTATAACCCCCTGCCTTGGACCTGGGGGGGCACCTCCCCATACACTGTTGGGGGCCTCAAGCCCCGCCTGCACCCAGAGTAGACCCGGACCTCCACCAGGGGAGGGCTAGGCTGCCTCTCCTCCACCCAGTCCCAAACTTCAGTCTCGGGACGGAGTCGAGCGGCCCGCTCCCAGCGCCGCCTCTCTGCCACCCTTGCAGCTGCTCGTCGCCCACCGGCAACAGTTTACACTCCGAGGGAGGGGTGGGGGGTTTGCAAACCCGCCCTGCTCCCAACCGGCACAAATTCGCTGCGGTAGGAGGCGAGCGGTCTGGTCCTTGCCGCGCTGCCTCGCTGCACGTCGTTCTCCCTGCTCCACGCCCAGCCGAATGAGGCGCGCAAGCAGGGAGCTAAGATGGCGCCCAGGAATCCTGGCTCTCGCGAGAGTCCCGGGCGCCTTGCATTCTGGTTGCCAGGCAACCTGCCCGTCCCTCCGGCGGCCGTTCACGACCCCCCCCTCATCTCCTTTGTTCCCCAGGAGGTAGGGGGTGCCGCCAAACCCCCGCCGCAGCGAAAGCGGAGAGGACTGGGATTTTCAATATCCATGTAGAGCAGACAGGATTCTAGTTTTCAAATTCTCGTGTCAAAGACAGACATACACACACAGTGATCCTGGACTGACTTGTGTTTATTTGATATGGAAATAGGGTTGCCACATCTTGCAGTTTGACCTATGGGAGTCTTGGGGTCAAACTGCGAGAGGTGGTAACTCTATATGGAAGCAAGAATGGTTGAATCTGTTATTAAAAATGGTTTCTCAGGAAGCACTAGGAACTCCATAAGTGATGACCCATGATGCTCTAAGCAGGTCACGTGATCTCTCCGAGATACAGTTTCTTTACATTTTTATTGTATGGATGAATACCTGCCTCTCAAGAGTGTTATCAATTTAATCAATTCATGTTCATTAAATGCTCTGAGCTTCTCAGATGAAAGGAGTTACAAAAGTGTAAACATTTTTATTACTGTTTTATATTAATAAGGTATTGAGAACTTGAACTGTATTCACAGAATAAATTGTATGTAGTTTTTGAAGGCAAAGACTAGTCTGGTGGTTTCATATTCTTTTCAGCTCCGGATGCCAGGGAACTTGTAATTTCATACTCGCCGAGGTCTAGGACAGGAGCAGTGTCAGTGATAGTTGGTGTGAGGCCAGTTATCGTCCTGATGAGGAGTTGCAGTGAATTGCTGCACAGAGTACTTACCTCATTGCTAGCTGTGCTAACAGAAGGTTGGGGTGGGAAAGTTGACACCACTTGAACCGTCTTGCAAGATAAGTGAAATGTGATTATAAGCACAGGTGCAACCTTACCTTGTATTAAGCTTCATAGAGTGTACAGCAGGGCATGGAGTGGGTGTATCTAGAGCTGTCTGACTGCAAGGAGGATTTGTTGTACTGACACAGCTGGCTGTAATCCTTTGGCTGCTGCCACATGAATGCAGTGTTGTCAGCTAGTATCAAACCAGTCTTAAGCAACCAAGCAAAATGTCTAGTAGAAGAGTTGTTAGTAGGGCTGCATCTGTTAATCGACTAATTGAACTGATTAATCAATTAATGGGTGATCACTTGATTAAAATTGGCCCCTCAATTATGCATTTGCATGTGATTTACATAATGTGCATACATTTCCAAAAAGTGAAAAATTCAACAGAAATTGTTGTCAAATTGTTAGACATGTTTAGCACACTCCAAAATTGCTGCATTTCTTCAGAAGCCTGTGCAGCCTTTAAAGGTACAACAAATAACCACTACAATTGTGATGTTGGTTGAAACTAGTTCAAAGCCTATTACCATTGTGGATGATCCAGGGTTGAGGGATGTATTACATGTTACTCTAAGTTCTACAACTTATGAGCTTCCTTCAAGAACAACTATCACCAAGCACATGCAACAATTATATGAAGCACAGAGGGAGAGGATGTTTGTGGAAATTAAGTTGCCAGATGCTGTTTGTCTAACTGGTGACTTTTGGACTTCAGTTGCTAATCACAGTTACCTTGGGGTTGCTGTCCATTGGACAGATGGAGAATGGAAGTTCCAAAATGCAACACTATAGGTTAAGAGGTAATATACACAGCTGAAGTGCAGTAGTGAGTTTGAGGAGGTAGCTGAGAAGTGGGAAATCAGTGAGAAAGCTGTAGTGATATGCACAGATAATGCAAGAATTGTTCTGGGGGTTGAGAAATCCAATTTTGAAAATGTGAGATGTGCTGCTACTCTACAACTGAGCATAAACAAGGCTCTTGACAAGCAACTTAACAAGTGTCGTAAAATTGTTGGTCACTTCAAGCATAGCACATATGTTCTTGAATCATCTGTTCTTGAATCTAGTGGAGTCAATGTCAGTGCACTTTCATCTACTTACTGGAACATCATAATGTTCACTAAGCACTTTAACATGTTCATTAAACATGTCTAACAATTTGACAGCAATTTCTGGTGAACGTTTCATTTTCTTTGAAATCTATGCAAATTATGTAAATGATATGCTAATTTTAATTGATTAATCAATTAACCTACTCAAATTCTTCAATTAACTAAGATTTCTTTAATTGAGTTGCAGCCCTAGTTTTTAGCTATACCATCTATCTCTTCTTTGGATCAAGACAGTATATTTTGGGGTTTTATTTACAGACTTTAGTGTTGGAATGAACTTGGAGTGCAATCCTTGCCCATTAAAGTCAATGGGAGCAGAACCAAATAGTCTGGGAGTCCTGCAAAAGTAACAGAGCGTTTCAGTACAAGATCAATTTCAGACTACGTGAATGGGAGAATTGGAGTGACCGCTAGACTTCCCAAAGGAGTTCACCCCAATAGTCTGAGTAACAATGCTCTCAACATGCAAAACACAGTGGGTAAAAACAGACGTGCGGCCAGCGGGGCTGCTCCCTGGGCCTCCCCAGGATGGAAAATCGCAGGCAGCATGACTCAAGTCAGGCCAGGGCACTAAACAGACGTGTCCATGGCCGGGGAGCCGGCCCACTAGCCACGCAGCCCAGGTATGGGAGCACAACAAATGTGCGGGCAACTGGCCCCATCCGCACAGTGGTCCCAAAGCCCTGCCCCTCACCATGAAGGGCAGCCACGGTGGCCAGTGAGGCACAGGGTGGGTATGCTGTGGCCGCACAGACATGCTAACCCGGTTTGGCTCAGCTGGCTGTGACCTTGGAGATTTTCTGAGGTCACAGCCTAGGCTAGCTTCCAACATGGCCTGGGGCAGAAGTGGGCCAACAGCTGACAGTGTCAAAATAGACGTGCTGGTGGCTCCTGGACCAAAGTGAGCCACCATCACGTCTGGTTTTACCCAAAGAGAGTAGTCTTCTGGGAGTAGAGGGAATAGTCTTCTAGGCTTGTCATTGTCACCTAGCAACTCCTGACTGATTGTTGACGTTTGAGAGTTTGTGTTTGCAAATCAGGGTAATTGTAGCTTTTGAGTAAAACAAAGGGTTTTTATCTCACCATTAAAGTCAATCACACATTCCCACTGATTTTAATGGCTGCAAATTGTCCTGTAAGTCAAAACCACATATGCATTGTCAAGAATAAGAGGTAGAGTTAGGAATGATTTATATTTCCATTTGTATCAATTTTAAAACAAACAAACAAACAAACAAACAACCCTGAAAACCTAAACCAATATTTTTTTCAAATTTGGGGATGGGTTCACCAAAAATGGAAAATTTTGTGAAAAACTGCAATTTTTTTGTGGTTTGGCAGAATATTTTTGACCAGATCTAACAACTATTTCTGTTTCCTAAACATCAATATACAATATAGCTTCAGTATAACAAACTCCTAGGAAATTTCAAGGGGAAAACCAAGGGGAAATTTCATTATATCAGGATAGTCACTATATGCGGTTTTTACAATATGCAGTTAGCATACCACCCAAACAATCCCACCTGCTGAGACTGCTTCATTTTTGCAGGAAAATCCTGTGGTCCTGCTTTTAGATCCAATGAACCCCACATGCCAGAGCACCCCATCGCTTTGGTGGCTGCTTCTAGAGCCCCCATTCACATGCACCACCAGAGCATGCGAGCATTGCTGGAGTTCACACATGGCCTGGAGGCATCACCACTAAAGCCAGCTCACTATTCTTCCCATGTGCAGTGGGGCAACACCACGACTGGAACCAGCCCTGCCTCCCCTTCATAAGTGCAAGTTGCGACACTGCTGAAGTTGCCTCCCCCATTATGTGTGTCCAGGTTGCTGCTGTAGCCCTTTTACCTTCCACCAGATCTCTGTGTGTGTGTGTGTCTGTGAAAATGTGTGAGAGAGGGTGTTTTCATACGTGACAGGGCTGAAGCACCACCACGGTCTTACCCCTACGGAGTGGGGCTACCAAGGCAACCAGAATCCAGCCAGGCCCCCGAACTAATGTGATGAGGGTCTGGCTGCCAGGGAGAGCAGGGAACTGGGCAGACACATGCCCCCATGCTGCATCCTGCCCCCCTCCCTGACAGGCAGACAATGATGGTTGCCATGTTGCCCGGCCTCCTGGCCACTCCAGACTGGGGTGAGTAAAGTGGACTTTCATATGTGAAAACCTGCTTTACTCCTGGTCTGGCAGTGGGATCCTGACCATGGTGGCAGCTAGCTCAGGCTGTGACTTGGGAAGTGGAATCCATCCTATTAAGGTTGTCACCTGTGGTGGTTTTTACCTGACACTCCCATAGGTCAAAATGGAAGTGTTCAGTAAAAACAAGCAAAGGTGGCAACCCTACATCCCGTGCTAACATCTGGCAGGTGCAAACTTATGTGGCAGTGGCCCGTGACAACACTCCCCTAGAGGGCGGCAGCCCTCGGACGGCAGGTTGTGGAGGGTAAGCCCTCGAACGGCGCCCTAAGGACGCCTTCAAATCCCTCCTTAAAACCCACCTCTTCTTCACCACCTTCCCCGACGCCCGCTAGTACTCCCCTCTCAACTTTTACTGTCCACCTAACTGCAACCATGCCAAGCACGTGCACCTGAGACTCCGCATCCGCTTGAATGTTTTTATCCCTTGTCTTTCCATATGTCCCCTATCCCTGTCTCCCCTCTCCTAGTCTATTAGATTTTAAGCCATAGGCAGGGACCGTGTCTTTCTCATTGCTATGTAAAGCACCAGGTACACTGCTGGCACTATACAAATGCTTGTAATAATAATAATAATAATAATAATTAATAAAACACCCAGAATCCCAGAGAGTGTCGGTGCATGCGTGACTGCATGTTTCTGTGAGTGTGTGAGTGGGAGGGTTTATTGGTCAAGGGGAGTGGGCTTCTTTCCCTCTTTGGCTAATTGAAATGTTGGGAGTAGATATGGTTGCAATTGTAAATTGTTCATGACGAGGGTTTATTATAGCGAGAAAGTTTGACTGTGCTTTTTAAAAAAACCCAAAAAAAACACACCAGTCTGATAACTTTATTTTATAATACAGTATGTCTTTAACATGGTGAGTAAGAAATCCACTGAACTAATTTTTAAAATAAATATCTAGGCTATTCATGTTGACAAATATACAAAGAGCAAAAGACAGAGATTATAGTTATCACAACATATTTACACATAACCCTGGTGTATTTTACAGCAGTATAAAACATAAAATAATGAAATCTTATAAAATAGATTGGTGTCAGGATTGCTATATTTGTGTTCAGATGAAATTATTGTACAAAAATACACTGTAACAAAACTGTGACTACCCATATCTTCATGGATGTCCCTATGTTGTGCACCAGTAGCTACGGAGAGCTTTGTGCAGTGGAGATAGAACTCACACTCTCCTTTCAGTGTTAAGGAAGACCCTGTCCCTTAAGCTAAGAGAAGGAGGCGGGGGTGGGGGTGTGTGATCTGTAACATACGACTGAGCAATTGGATTCTACTCAATTGCACAGGTCATGTCTTTACAACAAAATCCTACCCCGGTAATGTATTAGGGAAAAGGGTACAAGGTGCTGCAAAACTCTGCATAAGCTGCATTTCTTGCACAAGACTTTGTTGTCAGGGAGCATTCTAGTTTATGTCTTTAGTACATACAACAGGGGTGAGGAACCTATTTCCTTCCCAGGGGGCACTTTGGGTACAAGCAAGCTCTGATTAGAGGGCGGCATAGAATTTGGGGTGGAGGTGCTTAAGGGGTGCGGCTTAGGAAGAGGAGGGTCCAGTTCATGGATCTGTCGTCTATCCTCGTCTGCATGCCCTCATCTCTGCTCCCTTACCCTGAGCTCTCTCTATCAGTGTTTGGGGATAGGAACGGGATAGAGGCCAAATGAAAACTAGCCGTAGGCCACATTTGGCCCGAAGGCCTGAGGTTCCCCACCTCTGACATACAAAGTGCTGCCTTCAGCAAGTGAACTAACCATCTTCCTCAAGAATATTTTACCCCTGAACGTTCTGTGCAAGCAAACTCTTTTTGCAGAGAGGTGTAATTATTAATATGACTCCCTCCTCCTTGCTTTGCTATTAACATCAGGCTAGAGCAGGGCTTGTTTCATGTGAAATGTAAACAAACACTTTTTTAGAGACATGATATTCATTTAATGTCAATAGAGGGTTATTCAGCACAAAACATGAAGGCTCCAAACCTCAGAGCACTTTGCTGTTGCCTCATTGGGTGCTTCTACATGAACTGCAACCATGTTTCTGCTTCACTTCACACCCAGGCGGCCCGTCCGTTAAAGGTGGGCCACCTGGGTGTCTGCTCCGGGCCAGCTCCGCTTGTGACACTCTGGAACATCCCAGAGCGCCGCAAGCAGAGCAGGCTGCCCAAACCAGGGCACTGGCCAGGAGCAGAACAGCAGTCCATCTGCTTGGCAGATGGACTGCAACAGCTCCGCTTCAGGCCAGGGGTTACCCCAGCAATGCCACAGAGTTGCAGGCGGCAGCCTAGAGCAGCAGCCTATCTGCCCACAACTTTATGGTGTGGGGGAGAGGGGCACTGCGTGCGACTACAGGCCCCAGCATTTGCCGGCGCTGTGGGGCTGCCCGCGGGGATTGCAAGGCTGTCCATCCCTGGGGGTGGTCCATCTAAAGACACCCATTAGCTACAGTGAGACTCGCACCAGTGCATGACTTTGAAGCCTAAATGAGAGAGGAAATAAACTAGTCCAATCACAGTGGAAAAGAAGCTATTCCCTCCCCCCCCCCCCAGTGTTTCACCTTCAAGGTTATATTTACACTGGCGATTCCCCATCATTCCACTGTCTTGCTTTGGGTTTATTCTCATTCGCCTCATTCGCCATTTACTGGTTCTGCAAGCAGAACCAGTAAATACATAGTACACTACTTATGTGCTGCTATACTTTTTGTAACCTGGCCAGAGAGCAGTAGTATTGAGGAGAAAAGTTAGGCTGCTTTTAGATGTGCGTGAAAAACACGCTGCATAAAATCACGCTGCGTGTAAATATCCTGCGTGTGGGATTTAGACGTGACATTTCTTGCATTAAAACCGGTCGTGGGTTCTTTTAAAGCCGCAAATTAAATACCTCGATGTCGAGGTATTTAATTAGCACCTTTAAAAGAATGCACAACCACCTTTAACACGTGAAATGTCACGTCTAAGGGCACTTTTAAATGAGCGTGTCACCATTGCGCGACCCGCTCGCACGATATTTCGAAATCCCGCAAGGCACGATTAGACGAGACAGAAGTTGGGGATCATGCGCATAGAAGGCAGTCGCGCATTGTTTGCAGACTGCGAATTAAATACCTCGATTGTGAGGTATTTAATTCGCAGTCTGGAAACAATGCGCAACCGCCTCCTATGCGCATGATCCCCGACTTCTGTCTCATCTAAACCCGCCTTGCGGGATTTTGAAATATCACGCAAGCGGGTCGTGCGATGATGACCCACTCGTTTAAAAGCAGCCTTAATCCCACACGCGGGATATTTACACACAGCGTGATTGTGTTCGCCGCACACGTCTAAAAGTGGCCTGCATAAATTGTTTCCCTATTTTTCTCTGTGGAAGCCTTTGCATCCTCTTAATGTTCTGGTTTTCTGTTAAAGGAGCAGAGCTGTGTCTGGTACATCTGTTAGTGTGATTACTAGTCACCTTAGTAGTTAACTAGGAGAGTAACCCATTTCATCACCTATGGCTTTCACAGACCTTCTGATGAGTGTAGAGTGGCACACCTACTATTGGCAGCTGTTTGAATACTATTCTCCTCCACATCACCATAACACACACATTTCTATTTCTTTCATGAATTTGCTCTTGAAGGGTTTGATCCAAAACTTTATGAAGTTGATGGAAAAACTCTGATGGACTTTGGATCAAGCCCTATGCCTTTCTTAAGAAGTTAAGAACTGATCCTGCTCAGGTCAAGGATTTATTCATTAATTAATTATTAATTATTATTATTATTATAAACATTTGTATAGCACCAGCCGTGTACCTGGTGCTCTACAGAACATAGATGAAGACGTGGTCCCTGGCTCTCCTTAGGAACATGAGTACCTCATCACATCAGGCTATTTTTTCAGCTAGTGGGCATGTTGGTAGTGTGAGATGCTGTTTTCTATTCATGCTGCCACACTCTGTAAAAGAGACAACTTTAAATGCTTTTTAGATAAGGCTTTTCTCCTTTATCCGTGATTGAGTATGGCACAGTGTCTTCTCTGCATCTTGAAGACCAAGGGAAAATGGTCTTGTGGTAAGGCACTGGAGATCAGGGACCAATTTCTAGCTTTACCATGGACTTCTCACGAAGTTGTAGGCCAGCTACTTATCTCTCTGTCTCTCAGTTCTGCTTCAAAAGCAGAGAATACTTTTCTTCCTCACAGCATGGGGTGTGTGAGGATACGAATCAGTAACATGTGATCAGACACTATAGAGAGGAGCAACCGAGAAAAGCCAATAAATAAATGCAATTTTCTGTGAGTTTACTTTCTCCAACTGACATTTGAAAAACAGTCTAGAGTCAAAAAGCTATTTGTTGCTGCAGTATACAGCCCTAATCATTGCAACAAGGGGCAAGAAATGTTGAACCTGCATCTGAGTTGAGTCTCTTATATAATCTGGTATTAACAATTTAATTTTTTAATTTAAATTTATATCCCAAGTCCTATCCCCACCTTCCAAACACTTGGCTAAATAAAAAGGTCTTATGTTGCCTGCAGAAAATGTTCAGACCCAGGCATCTGAATGGCTGCACGGACTGAACCTGGACTGAAGCAGGCTATCGTCTTGTTTCTTTAAACCCGTAAAGAGATGCAACTCTGCAGTCAGACTCATTAGCAAGAGATCTCAATCGCTGAAATGAAAAAACAGATCTCTTAGATGATCTTTTTACCAGAAGGTTGCACTTTTGAAGGAACTAGTTTTTTCTGGCGTTTCCCAGTCTGTGATGCCTTTTAAAATAAAAACAACAACAATTTAAAAAGTGCCCCCTTCTTTGTGCTATTTCGGCGTCTCTAACTTTTTAAAGGGACACCCACATGAATGGGATAGTTTCCTGCGACACCCTGTGAAAACAGTGGCAGCTGTACTGAGAAGTGAAGAATAGGCTGTTCCTGTTGGAAAGTCAGAGCCTGACCCTACTCACTTCAGCAGGACTCATGGTGGCACAAAGGGCTAGCATTGGCATCAAACTCAGAATCATGTCAAAGTAAAGGGTTCAAATCCTGTCTTAGCCATGAATTCACTAGGTGGCCTTGGACAAGTTCCTATCTCTCAGCTTTTGTTTTCCATCTGTGAAATGGAAATAATAATGACCTAGCTCACAGGGCTGCTGTGAGGGTGAACTAGATATGAATTGTAAAGCACTTTGAACACTGCAACTATTATATAAATAATAAATAGTAATAGAAGTTGGGTGGGGACCCATGTGAGCAGATGAATGTTTGCTATATAATGAAGAGCAAACCTGGAGTCCAGGTTCTGGTTTGTTTTCAATAAGCACCACTCTATCTTTTTCTTAACCCTTTGGTTTCTGTACATCTGGTAAGAACGGGTTTTCACAATGCTCTCTCTCAAAACTCAGTGCAGTTGCTGATGGCTCTCTTCTGTTTTATCTATTAGAACTATCCTGATTTTTATCACACTAGATTTCAGTTCCTTATTTGGTGTTTTTGGTTTGTACTACATTAGATTTCAATTACTTATTTGGTGTTTTTGATTCAAGCATACTTCTGGATTAATCACACAGTGAGGATATAACGTGCAGAACTACTGACTAGGGGTTTGATCTATGTCCACTGCAGCCACTGTGTATTCTTCCATTGACTATGGGTGAAAACAGACATGACGCTAACCACCCTTTAACTACCCTTGGTGGTTATTTATGCATGTTTCAGGGCTGTATTGGTGCCCTATGCAGCCCTGAAACATGCATAAATGACCACCAAGGTTAGCATCATGTCTGTTTTCACCCTATGATAGGCTAAAGCTTCATCTCTCTCTCTCTCTCTCTGTTTTAGAACAAGAGTTGTGTTATTTCTCATCCCATTTATAAGAGGTGCTGTGCCTTTCTTAAAACTCTAAACATGTAGTCACTAGAGACAATCAAACTACTTTCAAGGGGAAAAAACAAACTGCCAGTGTTTACTTCTGCTAGGAAGCTTTTTTCTTTAATGGGTACTTAAAACTCTTCTTTTCTCTGGCCCAGAAAGCAAAAACATTATTCATTTCCCTGAGGGTTTTGGTAAGGCATATTTGCATGCATTAAGGACTTTTCCCTGTTAGTTGCATTAGAGAAAGCAGTGGAAATTTACACATAGTATTCCAATTAGCATTAATGAGAAACCTCCCAGGCCTCAGGGCTGAAGACAACCTCTCACAGAGGGGCTTAGAAAGAAAATTCCCCATGGAGAGTTTATTGTGTTGCACCCTTTGGTGTCTGCATCTGGTGCTGGCCACTGCCAGAGTCAGGATACTGGACAAGGTGAACCACTGGGAAATTGTCATTATGGCAATTCTTATATTCCTAAAACCTCTCCTATTTTATGATTTAGCAGACTAATAAGTTCTGTTGCTGCAAGACTAGGATTTGCCTGTCTATACTGTAAAATATGCAGCTGTTCAGGTATTGTAGCATTTTGTAGAATAGCCTGATTAAGTGTTATGCAGTTACTCTAATCAGGATTAAGGTTTATGCTCTGAGAAATAGAAGCAATGAGATTACACAATGCTCAAGGTCATAAAATAAAAAAATCCCATGCAAGAGTACTGTACCTTCCTATTATTACTGAATTGATTTTGTTTGGTATTAATTAATTGTATTATATTTTATTTCCTGTATATCCATAAATCACCTAGCAGAAATTTACAGAATAGTGCTTTTGTTGTCCAACAGAAACTCAGAGCCCTTTGAATAAATTGACCTGTTAATATTTTTATGCTATGATTTTTAAAAAGTTAAATAATGCATTAAAAATATTGTCAGCAGTGACGAGTCTTTCTAACATAGCACTGAAGTGACTTGTACCTTCCAAATATTTTCATACATAACATCTGTTGTTTTGTTTAACTATGTTTGTAAAATTATCAAGTGCAATCAAAGAGAGAAGCAACCAGCTGGCAGCCCACTGAGTGCTATTTGATAAGAACGCTATGGACAAATCAGGTTTGTAGAGGCAATGAGATTGCACCTGTCCTTTCTTTCTTTGGCACGGGCAGCCCCCACACAGAACAAGATACTGGAGACTGGATAAGGGCATTTGGTCACAAGAAACGCCTTCGTCTCAGGTCATACCTTCCGGCATCCAAACTACATGTGTCTTCACTCCCTCTGGAGACCCTGTCCCACAATGTAGAGTTCAGGGTGAGAAGTAGACCTGTTAGATCCCTTCAGCTCAGAAAAACATGGACTGTTCCAAGAGTAACCCTCCTTCTGAGGACCCTCCTCTGTGCTGCAGAAAGAAAAAATGATTAAGGGGTTAATTAATCATGACCTCTTTACGAATGGTGAGGAAAGCATGTTAAGAGCAATGCTGTGAGCAATGAAAAAGCAATGCTGTGAGGCTCTCTGCAAAACCTTCCTCCTATTTAAAAGTTCAGTATCTCACAATCCAGTTTCTGCTTCTTGTTCCTATTTTCTGTTATCACTTGTAGTGTACCTCTCATTAAACTCCCTTGAGAATCAAGCATTTAGATAGGTGGTTCTCAGGGTTGTGTGACCCCACTTTGAGATTCAAGTATAATTCCACCACCCTAAATGTTCATACAAAGTATACGAAATGCCATTATAAATCATGACACCATCCATAAATAGCATGATTCTACTTTCATTCCAACCAACAGTTTAGGAACCTCTGATTTAGAGTAGAGATGTGCGAACGCGGTTCAAAAGTTCGGAGTTCAGCCCGAACTCGGCCTGTTCAGACAACTGAACTTCCGAACCGAACGCTCGAACTTCCGAACAGTTCGGAAAAGTTCAGATGAGTTCGGGGGTGGAAAAAACGTGACTGGAAGGGGGAGGCAGCTGAGAAGACTTCCTGCCACCAGGGGTGGACATCAGGGGTGGTTTCAGGGCCAAAAATACCGATACCGAAAAAATGTTGGTTTTGGTTTTGGTATTGGTATCAATAGCGCTGTTTTCGGATGTTCAGCCAAGTTTGACCGAACCGAACTCCGCTGAACCGAACAGCCAAACCCAAACTCGGGTTTCGAACTGAACAACCGAACGTCCAAACATCCAAATGGCGTTCTGTTCACCCATCCCTAATTTAGAGTAATGTGTTATCAGCATGATAGGTGTTACAGTGTGTTTGTGTGTAATAAAAGTTGACTTGCTTTATGTGCTTGAATGATGAAGTCTGGATCTGCATATCATTCCCCGTGCGTTGGGGGGTGTTGAGGAGGCTGGTGGGAGATTTGATGACAGCTGAAGAAATTTAGTTAAACATGGGGATGAATTTCAAATCCTGATTCAAAGCTTGAGAGGGTTCAGATCTGAGAGAGGTTCTGTGTCACAGAACTCGTTAGCCTTTCAGAATCTGAATTGTATTATTTTAAGCTTCCTTCTGTCTGAACTGTACACATAGGAAAGGGTTTTTAAACTGAGAGCCACACTAGGACCAAACCAGTATGTTTCACTACAAAGGCACAAATCCTATTATGGATTAACTGGATCTGTCTGAATAAAGCATCTGTGCAATTTATGCTGTAGAAACATGCACGTCAGGCTGATTTTCAGGCAAGGGCCAGGCTCAGAAAAGCAAAGCAGTTCAATGCACCCACCCACAGCATGCCCAGAGGAATGGCCATACCTCCCCTTTAAAAGAGGGCGATTATGAAAAGTACATAGTGCAGGGCTGCACTAGAACCAGTGAAGCCCTGCAACATGTGTTTTTCATGTGTCCTCTTTTTAAGGGGAGGTATGGCCACCCTTATACCAAGGTGGCAGTAAGTTCTCATGGTCTGGACTCTGCAGCCTAGAACCTAGTCTCTTAGGAAGCAAAGGCAGCTGTTCAGAGCTCTAACTGTAGGTATAATCTGGGGCAGGGACACATTTTTATCTTGAGGCTCTGCAAAGCTAGAAATGTGAGCCTCATCCCATTGGAAATGAGACTGATCCCTGGCTTTCCAGTGGAACCTTGTGGCTGCTAGAAGATCAGTAAGTCTAGATATAGGACCAGCCTTAATGGGCTGAAATTTGCCTTCTCGCCTGGTCCTCCAGATGAAAGGGGAGATAATTTGACAGCTCATAAACCAAGCCAGTTCGAGGACTGACCATGGGGTGCCATAATTTTGCTTCCATTTGCTTGTCTCTAAGACCATGGCTGCTGACTTAACGGTAGCAGTGTTTCCTGAGTGTTAAAAAAACAAGAGATGCATGGAGGTTTCAGAAAAACCTGAGATCATAGATTCCTGCCACCACCACTGCTCCTGGAGTCTGCTGCTGCGGCTGCTGCTGCTACTACTACTGCCGCCACTGGTCCTGGGTCCCCACTGCCGCTCCTCCTGCCACTGCTGCTTCTAGACTCAGTAAGGTAAGCTCTGCCGCCTACCTCCCAATGAACAAGTGTATGTCTGGGTAACTGGCTAGAAGCCCAGGATAGAAAACACTGGCTGATTTTCTTCAAGTTTTCTGTTATGTCGGTGGCACCCAATAAGAGATTCTGTCATAGTTCTGCCTTCACCTGCCACACCCCATAGTCCTCAATTAATAAAAGTCAGAATTCTGTAGTTACGATCTAAAATTACTTTCCCCTACATAATAATGTTGCCATTTTGAGGCCCAATACCTCAAGACTCCAATATCTAGAAGCAGGCTTCTGAGAGGGGAGTGTCTCCTTTTTAAAAATACATCACCCCATTTCTGTCTCT
The DNA here is from genome assembly GCA_003113815.1 of Sphenodon punctatus. Lineage (NCBI taxonomy): Eukaryota > Metazoa > Chordata > Lepidosauria > Sphenodontia > Sphenodontidae > Sphenodon > Sphenodon punctatus. The sequence continues at coordinate 1,983,967 of QEPC01008081.1, forward strand.
GCAGTAGGGTTGCCACCTTTGGTCATTTTTTTTACCCAACACTTCCATTTTGCCCTATGGGAGTGTCAGATAAAAAACCACTACAGGTGGCAAGGCAACCCTCGTTTGCAGAGTCTCATGATGACAAACCTTAAAACCTGTTAATGGTCTAGGGTTGTGTATTGCCTGTTTTGGACATCAAAAGAATGTAATTAGGTGGAGAAAAATCCACACTAATGGGGGGGGGGATTATTTTAAAAAAAATTGGTGGCATGTTGGTTTAAGATCCAAGTGTGAAAATATTATTGCTCCACTGAAAGAGCTTATGACTCTGTGATTTACCGTTAGGATTTTATGAGTGCTTTACAAGTTGGGATTCATAAGGAGTCAGCAGAGGGTGCTGTGCAGAAGGGAGAGTTTTGGGGTGCTAGCAACAGTCTGGGTCAAGAGGCTCTTGCAGGTAATTTCTACTCCCCTATTTTGCTATGCACTCACAATGGGAGTTTTTAAATGAGCAAGGGGATGGGGAAGGGTGGGGTCCGTGGCCAGTGAATGACACTGCCGTGGAGCACCCACGCAGGTGAAGTGAGGGGGGAGCGCTTCAAATGGGCAGCTCCCAGCGTGGTTACCCCGGCCACCGAAGCAGCCACCATACATTTGGCTGGTCCCACATGGAACACTCCAGCGTTCCCGGGATGCACGGGAGCGCGTATCCGACCGCTTCACCTTCAGACAGGTGATCAGCTCTGTGACCCCTAGGTGGCCATGCGTGATAGCATCTCATTTGAAAACACCCACTATTCCTTTCCTCCCTTTGTGACCCTTCCCCTCACGGGCAATCTGAGCCAACATGGAAGGAGGTCTGTGTGTACATCAGGAGGCAGTCCAGTAGAGACTAGAACCCCAGAATGTTTTCATGCAGCAAAGCAGGCAGGCAGCCCCAAATGGGAAGATGTCAGCCCATTGAGAGGGAACTTAGTGCTCATCAGGACAAGATGGCTAAGGATGTGGAAAAAGGCCTGATGAAAAGAGGCAGGGGAGAAATGGGGAGAAAAGATGTACCCTGAATAGAGGTCGAGCTAAAATGTAATGTTTTAATATCATTACTGTTATTATTTATTTATATAGCACGAGCAATGTACCTGGTACTCCTTTGTGTACCTCCTTCATCTCCCCCCCCGTCTCTCAGATTGTAAGCCCTAGGGCAGGGACCGTGTCTATTCCATTGCTTTGTAAAGCACCAGGTACATTGCTGGCGCTATATAAATGCTTGCTAATAATAATAATTGATACTAATTAATGGTACTGTATAATCAGTAGTTATTAGGCAGTATCCCAAGGGACTTACAATCTAAGAAAGATAAGGAGCGGGAGATAAGGGAGAGGGGAACGTAGGGAGAGGCAAAGATAGATTCATGAAGTTGGAGGTGTATGTGCTTAGCTTAGTTACAGGAGAGAGGAGGACTCTGAGTGAAAGAGGGAAGCGGAGGCATCAGTGACTAGTCTAGCGTGAGGAGGAGCTAGGGAAAGCCTGATAGAAGAGAGAGGTTTTCAGGAGGGATTTGAGGGTTGGGAGCATAATTAATGTATTCAGGGAAGGCGACCAGTCAGAGGGGGCAGCAAGGGAGAAGGGATGACTATATGATACAGATTACATCTTCTGTGTAGGAGAGTGTTTGGGACCAAGGTCTTAGGTAGTCTAATGGTCAGTCTTGAATTTTTCAAGATTAATTTTTTAAAATTGTTTTCTGTCAGCTGAATGAAACAAGAAATTGACACAGCTGTGTATGGAAGTGTGAATTGTGAAGGCAGTAATGAATCGGAACACATGCTGCACAGCTAATGCAAACTACTCTTGGAGCTGTGAGTCATTAACTCAGCATCAGTGGAAAACCTTTTCATCTCAGTAGCCTAGAGGATGAACTGCTGATTCTATAGGCAGTTATGCTGGGAACTTAGGGGTTTATGTAATGCTCAGTGTTATGATTCCTAAAGCCTGGACTGTGTGTGCAGTCAGTCTATTTAAAATATCAGGAAATAAGTAATTTTGCCTTGCATTGTAAGACAGGGCATGCTGTTAAAAGGGGGCTAAATTTTACTTTAACTTGCACATGTATAAATCTGCAGTAACTCTATAAAGCTTAGTGGAATCGCTCTGAGCTTACAGTGGTGAAATCTGAGAGTGGAATTTGACTCCATAAATATTTCATTCTCCAAAAGTGAACAGAGAAGTTGATATGCCTCCAGTAGTAATGAAATATAGAGTATTTCTCAGAAAGGATGATCTTATATTAGGGTTTATGGCAATGGCCTTTTTATATTGCCATTTGTGCTATGACAAACTACAACACACAGAGAATGCAGCACTGAAGCAGAAATTAATGAACAGCTTCTAATGGGCTCTTTTCAAAATTTATCTATAAAACTGCCAGCACTTTTTTCTTGTGGGATTTGACAGAAACTCTCTTTTGAAAACATTCATTTCGATCAGCACACACTGGAATAGACAAACACTGATTTGATTTCACACTGCGTATAAAGAAAATGTATCCTTACAGAGATAGAATTCTCATTTAGAGTATTACAGAGTGTAGTGCAATAAAACACTCTCAAACTTATTTATTTAATTTATTTATGTTTACATTTTTACCCTGCCCCTCTCGCAAAAGCGACTCGGGGTGCCTTACAAAATAAAACAGCAAAATTCAATAAAAATATAAATACAAAGATACAAAAATATATAAACAATCATTTAAAACTAAATTATAAAAGTATAACATCTGGGCTGTGGATAAATAACCCATCTCCCCCAACATTATCTAATCCATCCCACCCTTTCACCCACCCCCTCCATCTGCCCGAACGTCTGATGGAAGAGTCAGGTCTTACAGTTCTGTTGGAAGGCAAGGAGGTTTGGGCTAAGGCAAACCTCCAGCGGAAGGGAATTCCAGAGCAATGGTGCAGCAGCCGAGAATGCCTTCCTGGCTGTCCGCACATGCCAATAGCGCGGGACATCCAGGAGAGCACCCCTGGACAACCGTAGGGGCCACCCAGGAACCCAGGGGATGAGACAATCACTCAGATAAGCAGGGCCCAGGCTTTTAAAGGTCAATACCAGCACCTTGAATTGGGCCCAGAAGACAATAGGCAGCCAGTGCAGTGCTTGGAGCACAAGTGTTATGTGCTCCTTGCGGCCCGTCCCCATAAGGAGGCAGGCCGTTGCATTCTGCACTAGCTGCAGCTTCCGGACCATCACCACGGGCAGCCCCACGTAGAGCGCATTGCAGTAGCCTCAAGGTGATGAACGCATGGAGGTTGAAGTATGAAGCATAACCGTTAGCATCTGCTGACAACTTTGTTGTTCTTTTGATGACTACTTGTATGCTGCCATTTATGAAAAACAAAAATTGGAAGTTTGGTTTTTCACTGGATTTCTTTAGGACATATTCCTTAAAGGAAGCTTCTAAGCTTATTAAACGTAGAAATGATGACATAGAATTTCAGTCCTTACGGGCTCAGGCCTCTATCTCCAGAATATCTCCAAGCTATAAATACTGGCTCCCTAACCAATTAGTTCCATCATATCTAGGAATAGTTACAAATGTAACCTTCAGGAAAGCTTTTACCTCTCTAAGGCTTCAGGTAATGGTGACTGAAGTGTTATATGGTCACTATTCAGGTTTGCCATTTAAGGATCGTATGTGTATCTGTGGCTTGAATCAAGTGGGGGATCTGGAGCACTATCGTTTACAATGCCCTCTATATGCATATCCTCAAGATCAACTATTTAAATTAACCAATGCTAGAGTTGAGTGGTCTCCCCATCCATTACTAGTATACTTCCTCTCTGATAAGAGAGTGGAGGTGACAAACGCTGTAGCCAGCTTTGGAGCGGCTGCAAATAGATTAAGAATGCGGCAGGTAAAACTGCAGGAAGGTCTTGCCCTTAATAGTTAGTAATTTAGCTACTATTTATTTAGCGTGACCAACGGTCATTGCTCATAAGTACAAGACAAAACATATAAAATATACAATAAAATACAAATATTGCCCTTAATATCGTAAGCAAGCCAGCTTGCTTACGATTTACGTCGATGCACTTGCAGTTTGGACGAGGTCGAGTCCACTGAACACCTCCTATTGAGGCGCCCCTATTTTTACACCTTGAGGGCAACCTGGCTACGTCGAAAGGAATGGATTTTAACTCCGAAAATTGCTATAAGTTCCTCCTTACTCTAACAAGCACGGAGGAACTTGTGGCAATAGCGACTTTTCTCTGGTTGATGATCAAACGGAGGATATTGATTAAAGCTAAATTGAGATCATTGGAGCAAATCCGGTAATTGCTGATGGTAATCTTGAACAGGTTATTACCAGAACAAGAGAATATTGTGTTTATGACAGGTTTAAAATACTGATCATAAATGAGAGAAATTGGGATTATTAAATATATGAACTGAATTTTGTTATCGATGGATTAGGTAGTGTATTGTGGTAGATAAATGTACGAATCAATTTATTCTTAGGCAGTTTATACAGTAATATGGACGGAATTCTGCTCGATGTGAACTTCAAACAGGCTAATTCTAAAAAGGGCTACTCTCATGTTGGGTATAAATATTCTGAATTGGTTCATATTTTATAATGAATTGGTTCATATTATAAATTTGGTGGCTCTCGCTTATGTATGATTAATTTGGAACAAGGACTGTCAATGCATGATTTTTATTTTACTTATACGAGTGGATTCGATAAGCAAATTATGGATGTGCTATAATACCTATTTATATATGCTGGTCATATATATGTGGTTTATTTGCCAATATTGTATTTTTGTATTGTATTTTATCTTGTAATATTTCTTTATCTGGCTATGGTGAAAGCCAATGCTCTAAACAATAAACGATTGATTGATTGCCCTTAATATGAATTATAGTATTATTATTTTTTTTGCCCTCCGGGTCTATTATAGTTTTTCTTATTTATGCATGATTATTTATTTTATATATTTCTGTAAATTTTGTGTGATGTATAGTTGTCATGGCTATATGCCAGTACAATAAATAAAATTCATTCATTCACTGCTTCCACGTGGAGAAGGTTTGCAGAGCCCAAACTGGCACTAATTAGTACCCTTCACAGCAGTTTTAGCAGACAGGGCAACGTACGTCTGGCTCATGGAGAGGAAACTACTTTCTCCACTCTGACAGGTGGCTTCTCCAGGAATGGTTTAAGATAATCAGTAGTGGATAGTAGCAATATTACTCTGTACATTTCTCACAGGTACCTTTCGATGTTACTAAATTCCCATTAAAACCTGGCAATGCTTCCCCCCCCTCCCACCACCACTAACAAGACCAATTAAACCCAACCAACCCAAAGTTTTTCTTACCTTGATTGGCTAAATGCAGGTTCATTGCCAGCTGATGCAGAAGCTGGAATTCGAAGTTGGACCCCTGACCTGCGGTCAGAAGAACTTCTTCTTACGAAAGGCTGGGGATTGATAGCACTCAGACCAGCTATCCTTCTTTGCTGGTCCCTGTACTGTCTGAGATGTACACTGCTTCTCCGGGTGAATGCTGGAGCTTCAGGCTGGCCAGCGACCTCTGTAGTAAAACTGCTAGGTGGCAATGGGGACTTGGCTTCAAATAAAGAAGAAGTTACAGGGCAAAATATTGAACGTGCATTGCTGACAATCTTTGTGGAAGGAGGCTGCTGCTCATCACCAGAATCCAAGCTATTTTGTAATCCTTTGTTTGACTGGGATGGTGAGGCTGGGGGGGATGGGGTGGCAGAGACAGGAGGTGGGCTTGCTTCTCTGTGGTGGGTTGATGGGCTTGATATTTTGCGGTGTGCGGGTGGGCTGTGCTGTTTGCGCTGAACTGGGGAGCTAGGTAGTTTTTGCTGAGTTGGTGGGGAAGGCATTTTCCTTTGTGTTGGAGGACTTGATGCCCTAGGACTAGCTGGAGGACTGGGCTGTTTGTGGGCAGCAGGAAAACTTGGTTGCACATGGTTAAAAGCTTGAAGAATGTGCCTGTGATGTCCAGGTGGACCGGAGAGCCTTTTCTCTATGGGTGGAGATGAAGGGGGTGATTTTGCTGGGGAGACTCGGCGAATTAAGCCTGTGGTTTTCTCATTTCTTCGAAGTGAATCAGGAGACCTTTGCTTTTGATGTTGCACTGTATCGAAATTTGTATTGGAGTCCTTACTTCCATTCTGTTCTGGAACTTCCCTGGGAGTCTGGAGAGGTATTATTTTATGGGAATGCTTATACAAATTTGCCTCTTTCATGTCATTGTCTTTCTGAGATGCTAATGTTCTCTCTTGGCTGTAGTTGGACATACTAGTAGGGTTCAGCTCCAATGAATATTTTCTAGATTTAGAATCAGCCCCAGTGTTTCTTAGTCCTTTCTTGGCCATCATATTGGGACTGGTGATATTTTTACTTGGTAATAAGTCAATGGAATGTAGGGAGGCTTTCATCCTTTGAGAAACTTGTGTTTTTCTAGTGGTGCAAAACTCTGTTTTGGCAGGCTGTTTGGCAACTTCTGAAAGGTTTCTTTCTGCCCTGGTACTTTTTGAAGACTCGTAAAAGTCAGCAGAATTGTCCATTAACATTTCAGGAGGTGGTGGTGGCAGGTTTTCCAAGTCTTCATCACTTTCCTCATTTGTGTCACTTCTGCTTAATTCTGCAGCAGATACAGGAGGAAAGGTTTTTGCAAAGGTACACTGGGTGGCATCGGAATTTAGGAAGTTCATGTCTCCTAATGGTGAAACACGATGCTTGTGGTTTATAGGTGCCAATCCTCTAGGAAGGGCAATCTTAGGAGCAATCATTGGAAGGCCAAATTTCCGGATGCACTTTATTGGCCCTAAGCTTCTTAAAATGGCAGGTTTTACAAGGCCTTCAGCAGGACTAAATGTTTCAATAAGTTTCTTTACAGATTTACGAGGAGCGCAACCAATGCTGTTCAATTTCTGTGTCCCAGGAGGCTCATTTTCTTTCCTGCATGATGCATCTTGCATGGATTCAGTAGCTTTTATTGGCGTCCTACCTTTCCTTTGATCAGGCTGACTGTCAATGTTTTGCTCTAGCTTGTGCAAAGGCACCTTATCTTGATTAGGCAATACACTGAAGTTTTTAGAGAGGAATGCCTTCAGTTTGTTGATAGAAGACCTCTGAGTGGTGTGTGCGGTATCTTGTAGGTAAGCTGCTGCTCTTGAGTTGAGAAATACTTGCTTGTCATCTGCTTCTTTGCTTCCATGAACCATGTAAAATGTTTCCAATCTTTTGTTGAGATCTTTTTGTGTTCTTTGAAGTTCTAAAAGAGTTGGGTCTTCTGCTTGACTTCGGAGAGATTCTTCAGACCTTGACCTTTTTTGTTTAACTAGAGTCTTCTGGCTTCCACTTGCTGTACTGGGTCTTCCAGTTTGAGCTCCTTTTCCACCTTCATCTTCTGTCCACTCCTTCTGTCCAGATTTAGCTGGGACAAACTTAATTTTTTCACTGATAGCATCTTTCATCTTCAGTATCATCTCTTCATTCTCTGGGTTCTCTACCCATTTGGCAGAAGGCCTCCGTGCATTATCTGTTGCCGCAGGTGAAGACATTGGCCTTTTAGGTAAAGCATCTCTCCCCATTTCAGTCAGACTTAAGCTGTCGCCTTGTTCCTCAGAAGAGCTATCAACACCTTCATTTGCAGAAGGAGAATCTATTGATTCACAGTCTTTGAAATATTCGCCCTCTTGGATGGTACCAAACTGCAGAGAGTTAGAAGGACTTTTGATGTGGCTTGAACCTTGGGACTCAGTGGGAACATTTTCTAGTGCTGACACAGGACAAGAAGCTGTGTTGCTGCTGTGTATAGATGAGTAAAATATATCCTTAAAACGCCTTTCAAGTGCACAGTCATGGGACCGGGTTGTGGCAAACACTGATCTGCCAGTCCACTCTCCCGATGCCCTGGTCTGTTTTTGAGAGGAATGATCATGCAAACAAGAATCATAACTTGTTTGCCTTGCCTGCTTCTAAAGGAGATTGAACTCTTTGACTGATTCATTGTCTACACCAATGCCACTGTCTTCAGAATAGAGAGTCATATCATCAGGATGGGGAGGAGAGGACCCAACTGCAGCAGCTTCAAGCATTTTTATTGCCCTGAGCAGGCGTTCATCAAAACCCTGTTTTGCTTTCAATTTTTCTTCCAAGTTGCTAGCTGCAGACTGCAAAAAACTGAATGACTCCTGCAGAGCATCAGAGGTTAAGGAGGCCACAGTTCCATTTAGCAGCTGCATTTTGTTGACTGTGTACTGCAATAACTGTTGTAAGAGATCTGGCTGCTCTTTTAGATCCCCTTTCCCAGTTGGCCAAGCCAGATCTCCCCGCACCTCTTTGAGGAGGTCTTCCCCATCATTGGCAATTTCTTCCAAAAGATTATTAATCTCATCAAAACGGAACACCAGGAAGCTCACCATCTGCTGTAAAAGAAGCTGAGTTTGGGTGGCTTGATTGGCCATGCATAGGATTGCTTCGTATTTGGAGAGGTTGGGGTTCAGGTAGGCATAAGCATTCTGATGTGCCTTAACTAAAAGATCTGGAAAATCCACTTTTTTCTCTGTCTCACATATGGGCGGTGAGGATTTTTCTTTGGTTTTACTATGCCGACCCAATTTCCCCTGTCTATTGCTCTTTTGCTTCTTCCCTTTCTTTGGGGTTTGCTTTGTGTTGCTTTCATTTTTGTCTTCCAAAGTGAAAACTGTTGCTGCTGTTTCACAGGAACTTTGCTTTTTGATCTCTATGTCTTCTGCCATATGCTTCTGAGACTCAATCAGTTCAGACATAGCTATCTCAGCCTCTCTGGCTGTCTCTTCACTCTCTTTCTCTTCCTTGTCAAACTCAAGAAATGAAGGATCCTCAGATGATGAATGGAAGCTAGCATTTTTGGTCTCCTCTGATGTTTTCTGATAATTGTCTAGAAAATGATCTTTCCTCTCAGCCCTACTCTTATAGAACTCATCAATATCATAACAAGAGGAACTTTTGACCAGCAATGGAATTGAAAACCCTTCATCCCTCGAATCAACAGGCAGGATACTTTTATTCAAAGGCTTGGTTCCATTTGTTTCAGCATAGTTAGCAATGTCACTGTGGGAAGGTGTACAGCCCATCTTGTCTCTCTGCTGGCCTTTTTTGTATAAAAATATCTAGATGATCAAATGAAGAATAAAAGACAATAAAACTTACAGTTTCAGCCCATACTGGAATCTGGCATTTTCAACATGTAGCTTCATGAAGAACTTTCCCAGTTTTGTACACAGCCTTGTTAATCCCAAATAACCTTTCCCTACTTTCCCAGTTCCTGTCTTGAAGGAGGTATGTGCTTGTGCTGTCCCATTGTATTATTTCCTTTAAAATTTCTTTCTCCTGTTGCAAACAAGCAGTATGAAAGCTGTGTTGCATTAGAGCCAGTGGATTAAGAGGGCTTGTGTACGTTGCTTCTGTCTTGACAGATGTCAACTACAAATAAGATTTTAAGCTCATTAGGTTGAGCAGGCTTCAGCCAGTCAGCACCCATCTTGTGTTTGTATCGGTTACGGGGGGACTGTCTTGATAATACTGCATTTGGAGACAAATTAGTTTTTATGTACTGCAGTACACTCCACACTCTTTCTCCATCCTCAGCTATAATTGAACATTGAAATCAAAAGGAAAGGATGTTTTAAGACAGTTTCTTGAAGACATGCTAGTTGCACGAGGGAAATACCATTACAAAGACCTTTGTAATCAAAAGGTGACCTTGGTAGAAAAAAATACAAATGAGGTAGAAACCACAAGACCCAGGAGTTTAAGAAGGTTGAGATGGAAAAGCCTATTAGACTTCCTAGTCCAGGGTGTCCCAACCTTCCTCCACGTGCAATCTCTCTGCCAATCCGTGCCAATCTCCCCCCACATGCCAATCTGTGTCTCTTGGTAGAAGTACCCAACAGGTCATAATGGGCAATGCCCTGTTCCAGCCCCCAACAGTAAGAGGTTACACCCCCAAAACCTATATATATATATATGTATAAAAGGAGAGAAATTGGAACTCTGTATCTCAACCCAAATTAATTTGACCATGTTCATCTAGGGTTGCCACCTATGCAAAATTTTAAGGAACACTTATGAAAAATACATTTTGCAGGCCCTATGGCGCCAATGCAGGCCCTGCAACATGTATTTTTCATAATTGTTCCTTAGGTGGCAACCTTATGTTCAGCCCCTCCTCCCTGCCCTCAATTGGCTCCCTTCTGTTCAGCACAAGCTTCTTGTAAGAGTTCCAGAACTGTGGGGCGGCCACCGAGAAAACCTCACTGTGGGCTTTGATTGTACGCAATTGATGCAATGATGGAATTACCAGGAAGCTGTTCTCGGCTGACCTTAAGGATGATGATGGGACATAGGGTCTTTCAGATACATTGAAAGAGCAGAGTTCTGCACTCTAGTTGAGAACTGCTGATTTGAAGGACCAATTATGGATAATTTCCTACAGTCAGTTTTCTACGATTGTTGCTTATGCAACTTTAAATAATAATAAAAAACCAGCAACTTAGTTCTTAAAGATAAATTAAAAGAGAAAACCCACAATTAGAATGCTGCAGGGGGAGGGAGGGAGGAGTGACTGAGAAGCAGTAGTTTGTACAGGAGGATTTTTAGAAAATAATTCTCAAGAAAACCCCTTGGCCCGTCTTAATAGGCGGCCACCAGGGGCGTTTGGCACGCTCCATTAGTGAAATGGAGCAAGGGTAGGGGAAGTTAGGGCCATATTCTGTCCCCTCCAGGGCGCGTGCAGCGGCGCTGGAGGGGGAGAGCTGGCGCAGGCAAACTGGGTTGCGGCGAGGATCCGTTGGCGGCCCGGGTAGAGTCTGCCCAGCAACGGGGCTGGCCAATGGGAAATGAGTGTGGAGGCCCCGCCCCTTGCTGGGAGCCTTCCCGCCCATTTTGCTTGCGCAGCAGCATTCTGAGCGCCGCTGTGAGTTGGAAAGCCGGCTCCGTCAGGTTGGGGATTGCGGGGGCCCCTTATAAAGGACTTGCAGGGCCAGAGACAATCTTGTGGGTGAGGGGATTGGTCTGGTGGGGCAGGCAGAGCTGCCTTACCACCCCCTTTTTTAATTTAGTCCCCCCCCTTCGGGTTCAGGGTGAGGGGATTGGTTGCAGAGCAGGTGGGAGTGGCCTGGTCAGCTTTCCCCCCCCCCCCTTGTGTTGGCAGCCCCCCTTCTCAATTTTGTGGGTGAGGGGATTGGTCTGGTGGGGCAGGCAGAACCACCTTCCCCCCCCCTTTTTTTGATTTAGCCCCCCCTTCGGGTTGGGGGTGAGGGGATTGGTCACGGAGCAGGCGGAGTGGCCTGATCAGCTTCCCCCCCTCTTGTGTTGGCAGCCCCCCCTTCTCCCTCTGGTGGGATAGGGGATTGCTTGGGGCAGCCTGAGTGGCCTAGTAGACCCAACCTGGCAGTTAAGAGTGCCCATAGGGCCAGCAGGCAGGGGCAGCAGGGAATTTAGGCCTCCTAGGGCAAGGGTATAAACCCTGCCCGCCCCCCGGTAGTGAGGGATTGATAAGGGCTTGGGGTCCTTAAAGGCTGGTGGAGTGGCCTTGGTGGGGCAACCCTATCCTGCTAGTTTTAAAGGGCCCATAACCGCAGCAGAGGGGTGCCTCAGGACTTTGTGGGCAGGATGGGCTGCACAATAGCCAAAAAGACCAAGAAGAATCCGAGGCAGGCGGTTAGGGAGCAGCAGGAGATTAAACTGCCTGAGGAAGATCAGGTATTGGGCCAAGGGAGTGTCGGGGCAGTTGCGGAAGGGGGGTCTGTCCCTCTAGTGCTCGGGGCCATGCAGGATCGGCTGGCTGGGTGTGAGGCACTCATGAGGGGCATGGTAGCTGGGCACGGGGGCACATTGGGTGCCCCTGGAGGAGCAGGATTGGGGTCCGGACCTCCGGGCATGGGAGGATGGCCATGTGGGAGTGATGGCAGAGTCCAGCCCCTAGGGGCAGTGATGGGGCTGCTATCGCAGGGCGGTCTGGATTCAGGGCCAGCTGGGGGCTCATTGTGGACAGTAGGCGGGGGTATCTCCATCCCACAGGTACAGGCCTCTGCGGGATACAGTGGAGTGTCAGTTCAGGGGTGTGGGAGTGTGGGCAACCAGATTGGACCCGCATGGTGCGGGGTGTGTGTGTGTGTGTTAGGAGTTCCTCCTGCAATGAGTGGGGGATCTCTTCCTCAGCTGTCCATCGGGCAGGGGGGATTTCACCCCCAGTTGGCGGGTGGCATCACCCAGCAGGGGGGAGGTTTTTCATATCAAGGGTCTGATACGGTGGCATATGGAGGGGGGGGGGGGCTGTGTTAGGCCTGGTTCCTTGCCTCCCCAGGAGGTTGGGGGATACGGGGTCAGTGAGGGCCTCTTCCCTCTTTGCCAGTTGCCAGGGGGTGGAACGCCGCATAGTGCCTTCCCGCCAGTGTTTGGGATGGGTCAGTCTTTGGCCCAGGGGCAGCCATGGGGTTTTCCAGTGGCCACTGGCCAGTGGGTTTTCTGGAGGGGGAGTTTCCCCTCAATGGGTCCAGGGAGGAGAGCAAAGCGGTCAGCGACAATTGACGCCTGCCCCTTCGCTGCAGGAAGGTGAGGTTACTCCACCAAGGCGACGGGGGAGGCGAGCTGCTGGTCCCCTGGTCAGGTATAGGGGGGAATCCCCTCTGCCCCAGAGGGCCAGAAGGAGTGACCAAGCAGTGAATGAACTTGGGGAGTTGGCGGCTGGGGTGACCCCTCCGTTGCTGGTGGCAGGCAGTGCGGGAGGGGTGTGTGTGTCTCTCGTCTGCCAATAGGTTAGATCGGCAGGAGGCTCTGGTGAGGACCTGGTGGCGCCGGGAGTGCAGGAAGCATTGGAGAGGATTGCATCCTTGGAGAGGGGACTTCAGGCTATGGCACAGATGTACCATCCACCGCTGGTACTTCCGGGTACATCGCAGTCAGGTATGTGGTTAGGGGGATGGGGGGGGTCAACGGGGCCCCGTTTATGCCCAATTCGGGGGTGGGGGCAGGGGGACTTGCTTCGGGTCATTGGCCCCTGGGTATGGGGGCCAAGGGCAAGGCCAGGTTCGGGGGCCGGGAGTCACTGGAGCCATGGCAGCCTCGTCGGTTGGGACAGCAACCGGTCAGGTGGGAAGGGGTGTGCTGGAGTCCCCCCGGCTCTGGTGGAATGGAGGATGGTTTCCAGCCCCCGGGCAACAGGGTCCCCCTTCAGCGGTGAATAATGGTGCTGGGCTGGCAGCAGGCCCCGCAAGTATGGGCTCGGCCCCAGGCGGGGTGGGCGGGGGATGTACAGTGGGTTCGGCCACCCCCTCTGCTAGGGGGAGGGTATGGTGATGTATCCGCCCCATTGGGCGCGCATTTGTCAAAGACTGCGAGGGAAAAAATATGGAAAGGGGAGTACTTGGATATTTTTTCTCTGCTGTTTACGGATCTCCTGCCTGAGCCGTCGGAGAAAGAGAATGAGAAGGACAGGGAGAAATTTAAGCAGCCAAAGGTAGATCGCAACTGGGCCAACTGGACCCTGGCGTTTGCGGTTTGCCAGGGGGTCATAGTGCAGGCCTACCCGCATAGGGCTTGCGCTATGATGAAATACGCAGACATTATTTGGCGTGCTTAGGTACAACGAAGCATTCAGGCATAGGGCTGATTATACACCCGGGCTTTGCTGGGATGTGCATGCTATCGACTTGTGACTTGATAGCATGACGGGCACGGCTAGTGGGACAAGGACCGACACGGGGCACGTGTTAATAAAAGGGGGGGGGGTGGCACCATTTAATGACCCCTTTCGGAGCGAGGGCCAGAAGGCCCAAACCTCTATGGCAGCAGTATGCTGGGAATTTGCCCGCAATGGGAGGAAATCATGCCACCACAGCTTGTTCAAGGGGACGACAGGGTGGGAATAAGCCATGTGCTGGCTTCCCCTCTCAGGGAAAAGGGGGACAGCCGGGCGGCCAAGGGGGTAATATACCGAAGGGCTCCAACCCTGGTTAGTGTGGACAGATTGGAGAGAGCATTACGGGGCCACCCCGACAGAGCGGAGGTGTTGTATATAGTTAACGGGTTTCATTATGGGTTCAAGATACCGGCAGGGAAGGTTGTGGCAGGTAATATCCCCCGCAATTTAAAGTCCGTGGTAGGTATGGAGCATATCCTCAGGGAGAAAGTGGGTAAAGAGGTGAAGGAAGTTAGGGTTGTGGGCCCCTTTTCTTCCCCTCCATTTGAGAACTTCATAGTTACCCCGTTGGGCCTCGTGCCTAAGAAAGCAGTCGGTGAATTTAGGATGATTCACCACCTGTCCTACCCACCAGGGAAGTCGATGAACGATGCGATTTCTGGCAAACTAACATCTGTGCAATATGTCCCTTTTGATGATGCTGAGCGAGCGGTGAAGGGAGACGGGGAGGGAGTGCTCCTCGGGAAGTGTGACATTAAATCGGCATTCTGATTGCTCCCTGTTCACCCTGTCAGCTTCCATCTGTTAGGGTTTCATGTGGATGGCCGGTTTTACTTTGACCGTGCCATGCCCATGGGTTGCTCTATTTCTTGCTCTGCCTTTGAGCGTTTCAGCTCACTGGTGGAGTGGGTGGTAAAGCGGAGGGCATCTGGGGGCGAGGTCAGGAAATACCTGGATGATTTCCTGTTCATCGGCCGTCCGGGGACGTCAGAGTGTCGTGATTTAATGGAGACATTTGGGAATGTGGCAGAGGAACTAGGTATTCCATTGGCCCCAGAAAAAACGGAGGGGCCGGTAACGACCCTGACATACTTGGGCATTGAGATGGACACTCTCCAGGGTGTGTCACAACTCTCTCAGGCCAAGCTAGTATCTCTTAGGGAGAAGCTGGAGGCATCCTTGGCAGCTTCAAAGATCACGGAGAAGGAGTTGCAATCGTTGATAGGTAGTCTGAGCTTTGCGTGCCAGGTGGTGGCACCTGGCAGGGCCTTTTGGTCACGACTCTATGGGAAGCTCAGAGGGGAATTGAAGCCGCGTTACCACATAAGATTGACTCGGGATATGAAAGATAATTTTCAGACATGGGCAGAATTTTTAGAGGGGTATAACGGGGCAAGTTTCTGGAGAGAGGACCTTTTGCTGGAAGCCGAGCTGCAGGTGCATTCAGATGCGGCCGGGGGGTACGGTTTTGGCGTCTTCTTTCACCAATGGTGGTGTGCGGCCCTGTGGCCCCAGGAGTGGAAAGAGAGTGGGGTATCTAGTGATCTTACCTTTCTAGAACTGTTTCTGTTAGTGGTAGCGGTGTTGCGCTGGAGGGAGGAGTTAGTGAATAGCGCCATAGTTTTCTGGTGTGACAACATGGCAGTTGTCCATGTGATTAACTCCATGTCGTCACATTCCCCAAGGGTGATGAAGCTAGTTAGGGCATTTGTACAGGAGTGCTTGCGGGCTGGCACAACATTTTGTTTGTGGCCAAGCATGTGCCGGGAGTAAACAACAGTGCAGCCGATGCCATATCTTGCTTCCAGATGGAGCGATTTCACTCCTTGGTCCCGGGAGCCAGAGCAACACCGGACCCTCCCCCGCAGGCGCTGTGGAGCCTTGGATCTTAGAACTGTACAGAATTATCCAGGGATCCTTGGCAGTGCGGACGCGGGCTGCCTATCAGAGGGTGTTCGAGGAGTTCCAGCAGTTTAGGTGGCAACAAGGTTGGGCATTGCGGTTCCCCATCCCTGAAGGGCAGATGTTGCAGTTTGCCATGGCCCTT
The DNA here is from genome assembly GCA_003113815.1 of Sphenodon punctatus. NCBI lineage: Eukaryota > Metazoa > Chordata > Lepidosauria > Sphenodontia > Sphenodontidae > Sphenodon > Sphenodon punctatus. Next base: position 1,999,729 of record QEPC01008081.1, read on the forward strand.
AGGAGGGCAAGCGCGGCGGTGGGTACCATCGCGGGGAAACTATCTGCGCTGGGATTTGTCAGTCGCCTGGCGGGGCAGCCCCCGCCGGATCAGTTATTCCTACCAGGGTGGGGAAGAAAGAGTGCTGCCCCCAACCAGGTGGGGGGCACATGGAAACATACGTACCCATGGCTTGCCCTGGTGGGAGTGGGGGAGGGGCAGGGAATGTGCCCCCCCCCCGCCAGCCAGCTCCCCCCCCACGCTGCGGCCAGAACCCCTCCCCCCCCACCATGACAGGCAGCCATGGCTGCCAATAACAGGCTGCCATGGCTGGCTGCCAAGGCACCCCCCTGATGCTGGGCCCAGTGGGTGTGCAAACAGACGTGCCCACCCGGTTCACCCAAGCTCAGGCCTGACTGACTTGATCAGACCATGAGCCCGCTTAGTTCCATGCCCATGTTTCTGGCCCAGCTGCCACCCACTCTGGGTAGGGTGGCTAGATATGCAAATTTTAGAGGACACTTATGAGAAATACAGGTTGCAGGGCTGCATTGGCTCCACTGCAGTCCTGCAGCCTGTATATGCCCAACAGCTGCAGGGGCATCTGGATCGCATCAGTTTTCTTGATCCCTCCCAGTCGGGATTTTGTCTGGGATATGGCACCGAGACTGCACTTGTGGCCTTCGTGGATGAACTGCGCCGAGAGTTAGACCGGGGTCAGTCGACCCTGTTGGTGGTGTTTGATCTTTCGGCTGCGTTTGATACTGTTGACCATGAGATGCTGGTGACACGCCTGCGGGACTTGGCAGGAGTGGGCGGGACTGTTCTTGAATGGTTCTGCTCATTCCTAGCAGGAAGAACTCAGCAAATGTTACTCGGAGAATGTTTTTCATCATACCGAGACCTCTCCTGTGGTGTCCCACAGGGTTCTGTCTTGTCCCCTCTCCTGTTCAACGTGTATATGCAGCTACTCGGTGAGGTGATTAGGAGGTTTGGTGTGCGGTGCCATCAATATGCGGATGACACCAAGCTGTACCTCTCTTTTCAACAGACCCAGGCCCTGCAGTCTCAGTGCTTTCCCAGTGTCTGACGACTGTGGTGGACTGAATGAGGGTCAACCGACTGAGGTTGAATCCTGGCAAGACGGAGGTGATGCTGCTGGGTAAGGTGACGGGGGTAACGACCCCTGTTATGGTCGGGGTCTGTCCCACGTTGGTTCCCCAGGTGCAGAGTCTGGGGGTGCTCCTTGACGCACAGCTCTGCCTGGATGCCCAGGTGGAGGCTGTGGTGAGGAGTGCCTTTCGCCAATTACATCTGGTGTGGCGGCTTCGGACTTATGTTTCGGACTCTGACCTGGCCACCCTCATCCATGCTTTCATCACCTCTAGACTAGATTATGGTAACGCACTCTACGTGTGACAATGGCTCAAAGGCTGCAGCTAGTGCAGAATGCAGCAGCCTGTCTCTTGGTGGGATTGGGCTGCTGGGAGCACATAACGCCAGTGCTCCGTGCTCTGCACTGGCTGCTGATAGCATTCCAGGCCCACTTCAAGGTGTTGGTTTTGACCTATAAAGCCCTAAACGGTCTAGGCTCTGCCTACCTGTGGTACCGTCTCACCCCCTGGGTGCTGGATCGACCCCTGAGGTCATCCAGGGTTGTCCTGCTCGAGGTCCCCTGAGTTTTTCGGGGGGCCACGCAGGAGAGGGCATTCTCGGTGGCCGCACCCCAGCTGCGGAACTCCCTTCCGGTGGGAGTGCGGCTGGCCCCAGATCTCCCCTCTTTTCTGAAAAGTTGTAAGACCTGGCTGTTCCGCCAGGTGTTTGGTGGGGGAGAGGGGTGGAAGGGTGGAAGGGGAGATGGGGATGCGGTGGTGGTGGTGGTGTTAAATGTCGCCCTCCTTTTTGAAGTTTTAAAAAATGTTTTATATTGAATTTTATTTGTGTTTTTATATTGTAAGCCGCCCCGGGCTGCCTGATGGAAGGAGGGGCGGGGTATTAAATTGAAAAATAAATAAATAAAATAAATAAATATATGCATATCTGGCCACCCTACCTCCAGGGTTTGGACTGGGCCCACATCTGGCAGGCCTGGATTAAACACGCAGGGAATGATGCTGGCCCAGTTGGGCCCACGTGGACCAGCGTCATGTTTGTTAGCATCCTCAGAATTGGGCTATGGTTAAGTTACACACCCATGTAATTCAGTTCAATTTATGAACAAAGTTTGAAAACATATAAATGCAGGGATTTTATTCTGGTTTCCTTCCCAAAGTTTCTGGTTCCTAAGTTGTTTCTGTGAATTTAAATCTTGCTTGTCTGTCATAGAATATACTCTCTGCTTATCTCAACAGTAAAACAGAGAAAGATACCAATGGCAAGAGGAAACATTTACACTTTTGTATTAGTTGTGTGGAATAGCAGGAAGAAGAGATAACGAGCTTTAAAGAGAGACTGCCATGTTCAGACACTTAGGAAAAATATTAATGTTTTGGTTAAATTTTTGTGTGTAAGGCTTATAAGGAAAATCAAGGTCCTAGGAAGTAATATTGATAGGGTACAAGTGGTATTGATAGCTTCCTGGACCCAGAATTCCCCACAGCTGTGAGTCATGAAGGAGGGGCGGAGGTAAGAGTGGAATCAAACAAGATGATAGCCTGTTGGAGTCCGTGCAGCCCCACGCAGCCCCCAATCACATTTCACACATTCAGCCTAAGAAACAGGCAGCCCCCGCCCGTATTTCATGTGCTTGTAGAATTCGCAGTCTTCCTCCCCATGAGACTATTTGGGGGGGGGGGGGCAGGACCAGACTTTGCAATTTAGTGCCCTTAGGAAACTCAGCCCCTGCAGCCCCGAGCTCTGGTGCATGCACAGGCTGCCGTCTAAGGCAGGGAGGGAGACAATGACGGCTCCCAGCACAGAAGCAGAGGTTCTTCCTCCACGCTTGGCAGCACTACAGACCACGTTTGTGGGAGGCTGGGAGATGGAACAGGGCTTCTCCAGGTGGGGATGGATGCGGGTGGGTGGGTGGGGTTGTGGGCAGTGCATGGGTGATGCAGTGTGGTTGTGGTGGGGTGATGGGGTGTTGTGACCAGGCGGGCATCGACTGAGAACAGAAGCCCCCCACCCCCAAACCTACATCTGCCTATGTTGTCTGTTCCTAATTCTGGGCCTGGGGGGAAGGAGATCTCTAATGGACCTCTCAGCTGAGAGGCAGGGAGGGAGATCTCTAGTGCGCCTCTCAACTGAGGTGGCTGTGGGGAGGAAGACTGCTACCACTCCCACTTCTCAGCTGGTCGGGCATGCTAGGCAGGACTCTATGTGCTGACAGACCTGGATGCCAGTGAGGCTCTGGGTGAACCTAATTGATGAGATGTGGACGCAGGGGCACCCATTAGCCCTGACTGGCCCACATGGTGGGCCCACTGTGCCCTTGGACTCAGGCCACATTCACATCTGCGGTGGGGAGGAGCCGGAGCCGGAGAGCAGAAGAAGAGCCGGTGCGAAGGGGGATGTGCTGCAGCTCTCCTTGTGCATGACAGGGCAGGATTTTGCTCCCTGACGTGTGAGGGAAGCCGCGGCACATCCCCGTTCACACCGGCTCTTCTGCTCTCCAGCTCCTCCTTGCTGCTGCGTCTTCCCTCTTGGGTCTCGCCACCGCAGATGTGAATGCGGTCTCTGTCATGAGTGGCGGCTCTGTGGTGACCACGTGGAGGCACATGGCGGACACCTATTAGACAGGTACATACGAATGCACCTGTGAGCAATTATCTCATTTGATCCCACCCAAAGTAGTTCAGATGATCTCTTTTATTGCACCTACTACTGCTGGTGAGAGTAGGCCACAAACAGCTTTTCCTCAGGCATTCAACAAGTCAAAAGTATAGACTGAGCACATCCTGTTCAAGGGACTGAGCCTATGCTCATTAAAATGGATGGAAAACCTCTTCTTGATTGGTATGGTGTGAGATCAGAGTCTAACCTTCTACATTGTGACTGCTTTCTCAAAGTTACCCCAATTCATCCCATAGATGGGTGCTATTTTTAGTGGATAAGCCTATTTTTTTCACTTAAGCTAGCATTGGAAATGGTGGGAGAGAAGGCTAGTATAGTAATAATACCAAGATTCTGCCGTCAACAGAAATGGATATAAGCTAATTGACATTTTATCTCTCAAAATATTTCCTGCTGCATACTGTTTCATCCAACAATGTTGCTTCCCAAGTCATGAATTGTGATGTCACAATTACGATGTTGCAAGCATCAGGCCATGTACCATAACATTACTGTATGAGTCAGACAGAAGGAAGAGAAGTTGAAGGGACTTTTACTTGGGCTCATAAGTCCTAATAAACGGCAGTGAATGCAAAAGGATGTTAAAAAGGTAAATTGTAGTTAAGTCCCCCCCCCGCCCCCCCAATCTAGGCCCTGATCCTGTACCATTATAATAACGGAAGCTTTGCAGTTGACCCCAGGAACTGCAGGATCAAATCTAAAGCTGTGTGCACAGAAAATGGTAGAAAGTACCCTAGGACAAATATGGAGGCTGAGCACACACACAGCTGTGAAGTTCTGGGGATCTCTGCACTGCATTACCCTGGAAGTGGGAAGAGCATTTTGTAAGTGACATGTAAGTAAGTACACCAAGTGCCTGGGTGTAGTGTAGGCTCTATAAAGCCGTTGCATTCAACGGAAAGACTCCTATTGATTTCAGCGGGCTGGGATTAGGTTTTAAAACAGCATATGTATACTGCAATTTAACGATGACCATACAATGTTTGGACTTAGAGCCTGATTTAAACTTAAACTGATTACGTTTAAAGTACTGGGAAGCTCCCTGCTGAAATGCTTTCCTATTCCCATCCCCCACCCCTCTTGAGAGTCAGGTGCTGTATTATTAAGAGAGAATCTGCAAAGCAGATGCCCTTGGTTTCTATTTTTGGGTCTGTCACTGACCTATATGTAATCTTGAGCAAGTCATTTGATTTCTCTGTGCTTCAGTTTACCCATCTGTACAATGAGAATAATGTTTACCCTACTGAACAGATTAATGTTTGGCTTAATGTCAGGCTTAATTCATTGTTTGAAAAATGTGTGAGATCTTCAGCTACAGTATTGTCTAAATGCAAAATACGGTCTTCTCCCTTCCCTTTTCCCCCTGCTTAAATCATACATATTAATTTGTCCCTTATGTCCCATTCACCCACGCCTTCTGTCACCTCTATCCCCCCCCCCCCTTTAGATCTTTGAGTGTAGAATCATGCGTGGTATCCGTCACCCGTAACGTATCTAGCTGTAAACGTTTTGCAATTTCCCATTGGCTTTATTTATCAGTCCCAGGTCACTACTATATTCAGTAAGCTCTTCAGTGCCAAAGGGGTGGGTGAACACAGGCAGGTGCAAGTTGATTAAGCTGATTGAAACGTTCTCTAAGCAATCTTGGCTCGTATCCAAACCAATCCACATCTAGTCTAAACAGAGAGATAATCTCTCTGCATATGGGACAGTCCAACACTGTTCTGGTGTACATTCACACAAGCACAGTAGATGAAAGTGGATCTCATGTCATACAAAGCGTTGACTATTTACATAAGTCACTTCCAAACACACAGGGATGTGAAGAGCTGTCACTGCCAATTTGTTTTCTTTTGATTAAAAAAGTGTACTGGTACATTCGTAAATGTTAGTACTGTTAAAAAGAGTATGCTGGAAACACTGGATTCTCCATGTCCTTATGCAGTTTTACTTTCCCCTCCCCTCCGCATCTTATTGTAGTTATGGCTGGCTCACTTAATAGCTTTCCTTATTGCAAACTCACCCCTTGCTTCTTAATCTGTGTTTGCCTTGTCCCATTTACAAAGCTGATCATTTCCCTGCATTTCAGTAGCCCACCCTTTTGTGCCAGGTGACAGAGAACAAGAGATCATTAAGGAGCACAGGCAGTGGCAAGGATTTCAAACACCTGGGTCTTAAGGATGTTAACAAATGAGATGTTAGCCCATGCCAGGTGGGGTCCCTGTTTATTAGGTGTTCGCCCCACTGGCCATGTGGCCACCCCATGCACAAAGCCCCGACTCATGGCATGGTCATGGAGCATGTAAAGCCCATCATGCAGGCGAATGCAGGCTAATGTGCGCTCACATGTCTGCATCCTGTCAATTAGGTTGCATGCAGCCTCCCACATATTCAGGGCTGCCAGCACCATAGAGTCATGGGCGAAAAGCCTTCTAAGGAGTGACTGCTTCCTGCCCCTCTCTCCACTCTTGCTCTTTCTGGCATACACGTAACGTCCACCTTAAAAGCCCAACATGCACCAGATTCAAACATGCATTGTTCCAGCTCATCCTGGTTTGCAGCACGTGCCCGATGGTTGCTCTTCCTGAACCATTACATTCTGAGGAATGACATCCACCAGCTTTTCATTGCCTTGGCCATGACTAACACTGACGGCCAGGCAACCACTAGCACCACTATCTCAACTGTGGCTTCTCAGCCATTCTCCATCTACTGATACACGTGTCAAAGGAGCATTCCCTAGAGTGAGGAAGAGACCAAGGCCTCCATTGCTCTATGGGAGGAACAAAAAGTCCAATATCCATTATTAAAGCGCTATAGGAACAAGGCGGTGTTCAAGAAGATCTCCCTCCAAATGGCAGAGCAGGGATACACCTGGGACATGAATCAGTGCTGGTGCTGGGCCAAGGACCTGCAGAGGGGCTACAAGGAGAACTGGGACAGCAACTTTGCTTCGGCTGTGGGAGGCAAACATCGCTATGCTACAAGCTGCTGGACCAGTTCCTGTGCATCGATGGATCCATAGTGGCATCCTGACTCTGGCTGGGTCTTCGCCGGGGGACAAATATGACTCCCCCACTGCCTGCTCCAGCTGCTCCCACTGCAACCGCTCCAGCTCCCATCATGACACCAGTGACCGCCACTGGCAAAACCCCTCCATGCCCATCCCCACCCTGGAGCCAGTGCCTGCCAATGTGGACATGGACACTGTGACTCTCATGGCCTATCCCCTCGAACTGGAGAGTCAGCCCTTATTTAAGAAGTCACTGGAGGTACTAGTGAAGAGTACAGAGGACCCAGGGGTCACCTTTACTGAGGAGGCGGAGAACAGTAAGTTAATGCACCTGAGGCATGGGGTTGTTTGTGTTTACACAGCTGCAGATAAAGGCTTCTGTTTATTTCTATCTAATTATGTTTTTTTTTTTCTTTACTGTGTTGTCATATGGCCATGAGAGCGTGGGGGAACAACATGGAAATCACCAGGACGCAGTGGCACCGGGTGTGAACAACAGTAAGCACTTCATTTCTGTATGTCCTTCATCGGATGGGTGGAGGCTGAAACATTGGATGGGAAAGACACCATGGTGGGCTGGCAGGGAGAGGGGGTGTAAGGCAAAATGGTGGTGCTTTATTTTTGTATGTCCTCACTCCTCTGCAGTGATTGCTGGAGGAGAACCGTGTGCTCCTGAAATCTCGCTGCAACAACTGACGGAGCATCAGCAAAGGCCAGGTACTCATTCATGCTTCCCTTCAGGCAGGTGGAGGGCTGTAAAATGGGTGTGAAGTGTGGCTGCTAAAATAGTCAGGAAGGGTGGGTGCGTGGGTGGGGACTGAAACACTGGGGTGGGAAGTTGGGTGGGGTGGGCTGAACAAATGACTTTTCTTATTGTCTTGCTACAGGTCATCTGCCACCACAACAGGCATGGACAGAACCCCCAACAATAAGCACCCAGCGCAACCAGAACCTGTGGGTTCAGAACCGGTGGTGCAGGGAAGATTTGGTGAGGGAGATGACATGGTGGGCAGACAAGTTCTTGGACACAATTCAGGGCATGACCAGGAAGCATGGACAGTTTCTGGGCCAGAAAGGCACAGAATGCAAAGCTTTTGCAGCCGAGACCCATGTGAACCACTGTCGGGAGGACTGGCACTGGGCCCGCCTCTGGCAGCAGTTTTAGTGGTCAGACAGCGTGCTCGAGAAGGCAAACAAGGATATGACAGATCTGTTGGTACAAACTCAAAACAGTCTATTCCAGTCTCTCCAACTGCAGATCTCCCTGCTTGAGCATGCAGCTGCCATTACTGCAAGCATTGTTGCTCAGGGGCAGGCGCATGATGGGGGTTGACATTAGAGTGGCCACGTGTCCAGATTTGGCCCAGACTGCCTGGCATTTCTGACAGCTTCTGCTGTCTGGGATGGAAGGGGAACCAGACCATAGAGCTGTACGGAATTCCCCTTCTACCATGCCGAGTCTCTTGCCACTGGCTGACCGCAGTCACGCTCTTTGCACTTCCGCCCATGGACCCCATTGGCGGAAGTAAAGAGTGTAGCTGCGGCCAGCCAATGGGCTTTTTTTGGTGTGCCAAAGGCTGGGTGTGCAGCAGCAGAGCTTTCCTCGCCCCAACAGCCCGATTCCTTATTTGAGCGCGGTGCAGAGGCAGCTCCTCCACCCTCCTTGGCGGGACTGCGAGGAGACTAGAGGAGGTCTGCTGCAGACCACCTCTCCCTGCAGCAGCCCTGCCAGGAGGGGGAAAAACAAACTGCCAAAAGCGCTTCCTGAGACCCTCTCCCCAGAGAGTAAGGTAAGCAACAGGGCTCGGGGGTGTGAGGAGGAGGGACGAGCAGCATATGCCTGAGTGTGGGAAGGAGGAGGGAGCTATGGAGGGATGTGCCCCCCCGGCGCCCCCCAAGTTCCCAGAAACCTCCCCCCCTTTTGCTCCCCCCAAGTTTTTTGATTACATAAACAAATATAGTTTGAACGCAGAGTGGCAAATAAAACAAAAGTATATAACGCAATCCTAGTCTGTTTGTGTAAGTCCCTGATTAAAATCTTACCGTACAAAAAGTCCATTCTCAGCCAGGTGTAGCAAGGCTGGGTCCTTTGTCCTTCAGTTGGTTAGCCAGCAAAGTTTCTTCTCCAAACTGAGCCTTAGGGAAAAAGATCTCCCCTCTTTTATATGTTTTCGAGGTTTTTTGTCTGACTTTCCTGCCTGGAGAACTCTGTGTGCTTTCCGTCACATCCACAGGAAGGCATTCATTTGCAACTCAATGGGGCTCTGGCTAGTGTCTGCAGTGAATACACATTCGGCATGATTTTGCATTTCTCCCTTGTATGGAGTGAGTTTCCAGTTCTCAGCTTTTACATTACATACATGTTTAACCTTTACTTTTACATATTTGTTAGACCTGTAGTCCAGTGTCTTCTTGTGACAGTTATCCCCAATGTTTTTATGTGCAAACTTGTTCAAATGTTTTTCAGGGTAACTTGAGTGTGCTACCCCCAATGTTCTTATGTGCAGTGCTGTTCTAAGGTTTTTGAGGTTGACTTTAGTGTTATTCCCCATAAAAAAGGAAACAAAAACCAAAAGTCAAATAGAAAAACAAAAGTTGGTTGAAATGGTAGAGAATCATTCGTAGTTACCAGCTTGATGAGACACTTAAAACATCAGTTTCTCCTCACAGTGAACCTGGGTTCTATTTTTTTACACTGCTAGGGAGAAATGGAACTAGTGGGAGAAAGACATTGGATGGGACCTTAGTAAGAGGGTTCTCTATCCTCCAGTGGCAGGGCTTCACATAGCAGCAAGGAGTTCACAGGGTTAACTAATGTAATCTTCCTCCAATGTTAACTCTAGAAACTCCTTGCTGTTGGGTTAAGCCACACCACTAGTTTAACTGTTTGGTTGGCTCTGCCTACCATCGGCCCCGCCCACCATTGGCTTGGCTCTGCCCACTTCTGACCTTGCCCTCTGCCCCACACATTTGCATAAATTAGCATAAAAATAGCATATGTAAATTTCATGCAAATGATTGTCCGCTTTTCTGCTGATGCGTCAGTGGCTATCCTAGTTGGCATGGGGCACCTGCCTCTGAACAACACTGAAGTTAGGGCAGCAGGGAGTCAGGGGTCAGCTTGTTGCCCCCAATCCCCTTGTCATGGGGCCGGCGCCAGCGGCGGGGCCCAGGGGGACTCCGCCGCGGCGCGCGGGACAAGAGACGGCCGAACGCCAGACCCCACAACTCCACGCCCCCTGTGCAAGAGGAGGAGGCCACGTGTCCCAAGGCCCCGCCCCCGCCGGCAGGCCGACGGA